>MU150230.1:819292-829611 GCA_015584075.1 Collybia nuda
TTCCATGTTTTCATGGTCAAATGAAACCTCTACGGGAGAGGTTACACCCTCGAAACGCCGTTTTAGGTTACACATCGACGAAGAACTAATTTTTAGGAAAGGAAGCATTAACCTCATAGTCGGCCCCACAGGTTTACTCTTACTTCGATAAAATGACGCCACGCAGCTTATGCTAATTTCAGGCTCCGGAAAGACGAGTTTACTGATGGCGCTTCTTGGTCAGACAAATCTCACTGAGATGTGTTTCTGCACGCTCCCCGCCGCTCATCACGTTTTCACAGGTGAAATGCATTTCATCCCGTCTGGGCCTAGTTCGTGGTTCAACCTCCCACGGAGTGGGGGCGTTGCGTATGCTGCGCAGGAATCGTGGGTCACGAATGCTACCATTAGGGTCCGTCATGCTTCTTGCATACCTAAATTCTTGCTCTGAACGTTAAATTACATTGTTCAGGAAAACATTGTTTTTGGCTCATCGTTTGATGAAGAGCGATATAACAAGGGTATGCCACTACTGACAAATTTAAGACTATGTCGTCACTGTTCACTGTGTAGTTATACAACAATGCGCCCTCACTCGTGATCTCGAACTTTTCAATGCTGGAGACCATACAGAAGTTGGAGAGCGAGGGCTGACGCTTAGTGGTGGCCAAAAGGTTAGTACAGATATCACCAGTGCTTTTCTATACTCCAAGCCTTATTCTCACAGGCCCGTATCACTCTTGCAAGGGCCATTTACTCTCCGGCAGAAATTCTTCTCCTTGACGATGTTAGTGATTATGACCTTATTTTATTTGGGAGTTAGCTTACCGGAGGCCAGATCTTTGCTGCTCTAGACGTCCACACAGCCAAGTGGATTGTGGATAAATGCTTCAGTGGGGAGCTCATTAGGGGTAGAACTGTCCTCCTTGTGGTAAGCACACAAACTACTTTGAACCCTCAAAGAAAATTCAAGTCTCTGAAGGCACACAATATAAACCTTGTGGCTCCAATTTCGGATTTCGTGGTTTCTCTTGGATCAGATGGCAAAATTATCAGCCGGGGGACCATCTCGGATGCCTTGGAAAAAAGCTCTCAATTAAAGCTTGAAGTCGCAAAAGAATTAGATGTCAAAATGAAAGAGGAGGAAACGGTAGACTCCGACCGAGTCAATACTCAGAAAGAGGCAGAGGGTAAGCTCATTTTAGAGGAAGAGGTTGCTGAAGGCCATATTAGCTGGGCATCTAGTATGTAACACCCCTGCAATACACCTGAGCCACAAATTAATCTTATCCGATAGTCAAGATGTACGTTGTTGCTTTGGGAGGGCAACATTGGATATTATTTTGGTTTGTGTATACTACAGCCGCATATCTCGAGTGCAGCATCGAGGTTGTCCAACCCTGGTTACTCGGCACATGGGCTACACAATATCAAAACCACTCCCCAGAAGAAGTAAATGTAGCTTTGTTAGTATACCTATCACACGAAGAAGGAATTCATCAGGCTGACGATTTAATTACAGCTATCTCACAGTCTATGTGGGCCTCGTCTTTTTGATGCTCCTTGTTTACTGTTGCAACCAGTTGATATTGACATTTGGCGCACTCCGAGCATCTGGGTCACTACATAGGCGGCTTATTGACTCCATCCTTGGTACGACACTAAGGTAACCTGGCCACCTCCCCCGTACGCGGTGCACTTATTGTTTTCTCTAGGTGGCTGGACAAAACTCCGACCTCCCGTGTGATCACCCGCGTTACACAGGACATTGCGGCTAGTAGGTCAATTCCGTGGTTGCCGTTATCACGAATGCTCATTTCATATTAGTTGATATCACAATCCCCAATGTTTTTGCCCAACTCTTCGAGGTACTCGTCGTCATAACCGTTCGGTTCATTACTATCATGATATTCACGCCCGCTGTTGGAATGCTTGGACTTTTAATTTTTTTCGTTGGTGGAGTGGCTGGAAATGTCTACATGAAAAGTCAACTCTCTGTCAAACGTGAAATGAGCAAGGCCAAATCTCCCGTAATGGCACACTTTGGAGCATCCGTTGAAGGTCTAAGTAAGAAAACAATCAAAAATCAAAAACTACAACTAATACGCTCTTCTTGGTAGCCTCCATTCGTGCCTATGGTGCCCAAAATGCTGTATTACAGAAATCATTGAATCACATTGACAATTACACTCGTAGTTCTAGAGTATTCAATGATCTGGCTCGGTAAGGCAGAAAAATCCCTGGTTTCTTAAACTGATCCTGCCTTAGTTGGATTGGCATTCGGGTTGATGCATTAGGTGGCTGGTTTGCAGCCTCCCTTGGGTGGTATTTCGTGTATGGGCCCAAATCAAACCTCTCGACATCCAACTCAGCTTTCGTATTAAGTAAGTTTATCCCTCTTGGTCTTGAATCGTTGTCTGAAAGTACGACGCAGCCATGGCGGTTGGGTTTGGTCGCCTTGTCTTATCAATTGTACAGCTGTTTAATTTATTTGAAGTTAATGGTATGTTTGATCGAGCTAACTTGTGGACTTAATGCTTATCAGGAATTAGGCAATAGGTACTATTTACAGGTATATCGCATAGGAACCTTAGTTATAATTTAATTTTTTTTAGCCTGGAGCGCCTACAAGAGTACATGGTCATTGAACAGGAACCAAAGCCAGAAAAGGATAGCTCTCCACCGGCACATTGGCCTTCAAGCGGTGACCTGCGTGTCGAAAACCTGTCTGCAAAGTACTCCCATGTAGGCCTTTAATTTTTGTGTGGATTAGACAAGACCAACTACCATATATCCAGGACGGGCCTATGGTCTTGCACGACATCTCCTTTGACCTTAGATCCGGCGAACGTATTGGTGTCGTTGGTCGCACAGGTAGTGGAAAAAGTTCCTTAATGCTCTCGCTCCTCCGGTGCATCCCCACAAACGGAGAAGTGTTCTATGATGGGTTGCCGACCTCTACCCTCAATCTCAATTCTCTTCGTAGTCAAGTTACAATCATACCACAAGTAGTAAGTTGCCCATATTCTCTTGATGACCTTAGAAGATGATATTATATGTTTTTTTATATAGCCCGAACTCTTAAGTGGGACTCTGCGACGCAATCTTGACCCATTTGACCAATTTGGTGAATTGAAATCAAGTCAAAATCAATTACGTCCCGAACTTTACACACAAAAATTGTATTTCTAGATGATGCTACATTAAATGCGGCACTGCGCGACGCTGGACTTTACTCCACGCAGAAAGAAGATGACGATAGCAGGATTACCTTGGATAGGTCCGTTCGTCCTACAATCTGATTGATCTCTCCATTTATTCCCTTGTATCCTAGCTCTATTGCTCGTAGCGGAAGTAATTTATCGGTTGGTCAGCGGCAGATCATTGCTTTGGCCAGGGCTATGGTCCGCGAGAGTAAGCTACTCATCCTAGACGAAGGTTTGTCGCACTCTTCTTGTGATCCGACCCCGTGCCGGACTAAACAAAACATTTAGCTACATCTGCCATAGGTACGCCGTGAAACCCCATTAGGTTTCATGATTTTGGCCTAACCCGACAACCTCGAGACTATAAAACTGACACAATCATCCAACAATCCTTACGAAATGAAATTAAAAAAGATGTAACGATCATTACTGTTGCCCATCGGTTACAAACTATCATGGACTCGGATAGGATAGTGAGTATTCCTCTGCACCATTTTCATGGTATCACGCTAAACGAGTCGATGACGCATCCTTTTTGGCAGATGGTTCTTGATGCCGGCCGGATTGTGAGTTCTTTCGAGTCTATCCCTCACAAGGCACTTATACATTTTTCAGGTGGAATTCGACAGCCCGGGTAAGCTCCTTGAAAAAGAAGCTGGATTTTTTAGATCTCTTGTGGACGAGAGTGGAGATAGAGAAGCGTTGTATGGTGCGGCAAACCATTGAACTTAAGGGAAAAGATAAACAATGTCGTAAATCAATACAAGCTTGAAATGGCGAGCTTATGATTGGCATGGGGGACTGTCGTTATATCGGTTCGTTATTGTAATAGAAATATATGTCTGAGTATATAAACGGTCACGATTAACGAACCTTGGAGCACGGAGGGTCTTTCAGCACCGGTGGAACGCAAAGCTCGCTTTTCTCACTAAGCGAACCTTCTGGACGTAGGGCGTGCTAACCTTTATGATTTCAATAAGGAAGGGCAGTAGGCTGAAGAGCGATAAGTTGGGTGATCCTAGAATGCCTTGCACAAGTTTCTCGACGTTGTGCTAGCTTGGAGACTGCATGACAACCCAAAGGGCTTATGACAGGTGAGCAGCACAATTGGCTAAAGAATCAGCTTAGCCTTTATAATTATCGGAATCCATGTTGATCAAATTTGTAGGTGTCTGACATGTGTGTGTAGAATTGACATGACTGGTACGAGGAACCCACCGTTAACTCATTTATCTCATTGACACTGGTATTTAGATTGCACTTTTGTCATGGATGTCGCAGGCTTGTATTCTTCATGCTTAACACAGTTTTTATATTGTCTGATTATCACTTCACTCAGGTTTTGATCAAAATACGTTATGGCAGGGTGACATGACTCAAAGTAAGATGCATTTCACAATGTTGCAGCTAATGGTATGGCGCATATACTGTCCAATAATTAAAATCAGTGCTTTTTTACACAACATCAAATTTTTTGACCCAAATTGCACTGCCAGTCCACATTCTTCACATAAATTACAGTACTTCAGATACAAAGCTTAAAACTGGACAAGTTGTAACTTTTGGCATTATTTTTACACAAGTCAAAGAGTTGAGCCGAACCTACACAGCTTACTCAATTTACACAGCTTGCCCTTGGATTACACAGCCTCAACTTGAAATTGGGCTTCTGAGCATATTTTATGGGATTCCATGGAGAGCTGGTGGAAGGGGCCATCATTTTGTTCCATGTTGATGGTATGTGTGTGATGGAAGGATGAACATTAATTGTCTGTTCAGTTAGCTAGATCTAACCAATATTCCTGATAGAAATATTATATATTGAAAGTATTACAATCAAATTTTTCCAACTGATGTTACACTGGTATCTTGTATTGGTACATAATTAAACTTTTGTAATCTTACGGACCTGTGAAATTTTGTAAAGCTGTGTGATACAATGGACTTGTGGGACCTGTGTAAAATCCAACCTGTGTAAATTTAATCCATCTCAACAAGTTGTGTAAACCTACTTCTGGAAGTTGTGCAAATTAATAAAATCAGTCAAGTAGTTGTGCATTCCCTGAGCTTCAGGGTGTGTGAGTATTACTATAAAAATACCCTGTGCAATTTGGATTCAACTTGTGTTCTTTATCTTTCAAGATTTTTAGTTTCTGCAATATTTGGAAGGTTATGTAACAATAATTATTGGACACTATATGTGCCATACTAATGTATCCTTAAAAGTCATTATTCCTGACACAATCAGACCCATTAAAATTTTAAACTTGCCTTTGACAAACTTTGCAGAGGTTTTTAAACCCTCCACATGTTACTAATCTATGCAACTAACAGGACGTAGCAATACACGCCAGACATGATTGAAGATTGTCAAGCTTCCAAGAAGTTCAGCAGTCTTCTTGTTGCCAATGAGAGAGGCTCTGGTAAAACAAAATTTGCCAAGAATGAACTTGTTGGTACGTCACTGGCTGTGGAAGTTATCACCTCAGGTGTTACAGTTTCTCCTCTTGGACTATGTTCTTTTCCTTATTCTTCTTCCTTTACTTATCATCATCATATCTCGTACAATCTGATCTTCAGACTATCTCTTTTTCCTATATCTCCTTACTCTCCATTCTATTCCCACTAATCCTATTATTACATCAACCTTTGCATTGTTACTCAGCGCCATATTTATAACTACCAATAGCGCTTATCCCTCTCCAAAGCATTACTCATCATGCTTCTTTGAGCTTCATATATATACCCTACAATGTAGTAGATAGTCCTCAGCTTGACCTAGCTGAATATACCTTATTCTCTACAACTCGACGCTCAGCTCAATCCTACTCACCTTAGAAGGGGGTAGTGCATCTCAGAACCAGAAGACAGACTCGTCCTTTATATCAGGAAGTCTATAGACGTCAGACTTAACCACGAACGGCCCAACGAAACGAATGAATAGATCCTGATCTAGAGGATAAGACCCAACAGCCGTAACAAAAGGTCAAGCTGACAAAAACCCGTCAACCTATCTAGGTTCAGACATCATCATAGCACCCTCAACCTACGGAGTATCTGACCAAGGAGATTATAGTGAAGAGGAAGAAAGAGACTCTCACAACAGCAGTGAAGAACACAGCCAAGTAGAAGAACTACTGAGCCCCGAAATAGAAAATCCTGAACCAGACAACCCTGAGCCAGAAAACCCCAAACCCGAGAAGCCTGAATAAATCCCCGAAGATGCAGACATCACACTCAAAGCCCCACCAAGTCCCCAACACAGTGAAGAATACCACAGTCCTATAGAAGGACAATCATTTGAAATAGATCCACTTGAAGAAGAAGGAACACGCATGAACATGACCAGAGTAAAAATCTGCCTTCTACAGGACTTCAATGGAGGCAGAAGCCGAACCACTGGATTTTTAACATCATGCGACCTATACCTGAGGCTAAACAGAGAAATCTATGATTCAGATGAAAAGAAAATCATATTTACACTATCCTTCTTCAATGGAGGAACAGCAGGACCATGGAAGGAAGAATGGGCTGAATTAGCAGGAGCTGATAACTGGGGCAGTTACAGAAACTTCAAGAATGAAGTAAAATTAGCCTTCTCACCTGCAGGAATAGCAGAAAACGCGAGAGCCGAATTAGAAAGCCTTAGGATGGGAGGAGCAGTATCAGTGGATGAATATATTGCCAGATTCAGAGCAGCAGCCAGCAGGAGCAAGATTAAAGAAGATGTGTCCCTCATTGATTGATTCATGAGAGGACTTCCACCCAAGTTGATGGAAAAAATAGCCACAATGGACAAATCACCTACCAAGATTGCTGAATGGTATAAATTTGCATCTCAATTTGATGGACAATACCGCCATGCAAAAGTTGTAGCAGCACAGATGAGAGGAGGAGGATCTAAACCATCCAGCCACAACAAGAAGTATGACTTCAAACGAGACAACAGCCCCTGATACACTTCCAGAACCAATCCAAATGCCATGGACATAGATTGCTTAACTACCAATCAGCGAACCGATCATATGAAAAAGGGACTGTAAGGGGAACACCCTCACACACCTGACATCCAAACCAGCGTATGCCTCAGCACTGGATTGCAATAGGAAGTACACATGTACAGACCCTACAGCGCACCTCAGCGCAACCCAGTACACCCCATCGCACTGTACTCGTGATCTTGCATTGTTGTACTAACACCTATTGTACAACCCTGAGTGACATGGCACAATAAGCCATGAGTATCTATTGTAGTCTACAGTATATAGAGACAATACCCTAGTAAGGAATCCTCAGATTATTCTCTTAGGATTTCCCTTACTAGGTGAGTAGGATAGTATCTATACTTATACAATACAACTTAGGATTTCCCTTACTAGGTCCATTGCATAAGTCTCTAACACATCCCACACCCACTTGCTTAGGAGAGTCACTGCTGACACAAAAGTAAGGTTGCCCTTACAGGGACTATGCTTTGAATGCCATCGCTACGGACATAGGGCCGTGGATCACTGCAATGGAACAAACCCTAATACCCCAACCCCAGCCAAGGTCCTGATGAAAGGCAAAGATGCCTATCAGAAGATACGCGCCATGATTGCCGATTTAGATGAAGAAGAGAAGGAAGTAGCCATCAAGAACATGGAGGAGGAGGGTTTTTAAAATGGCGACCTGCACTGACATCAGATCTTGCCCCGACTGCTTGGATATCACCTGTAATATTAGGACATATGAATCAACAATTGTTTTTGATTCCTATTACAGTGATTGAAGGACAGAAAAGCATCAAAACCCACACCACTGGACTAATTGACTGTGGAGCAGGAGGAATTTTCATTGACAAAACTTTCATCAAAGAAAACAACATTAAAACCACACCCCTCCAAAAGCACATCCCTGTCAGAAACATAGATGGAACACTAAACCAGGCTGGAAGCATCACAGATTGCGTATGGACCAAGATTCGCATCAGAGGAGAAGAATTTGGAATCTGATTACTTGTCAGTGGTCTAGGAAAGGAATCAATTATCCTCAGACTACCATGGTTAAAACGGCATAATCCTAAGATTGATTGAGAGAAAGGAACCCTAGATTCTGGATCAAATATTTGCAAAGGCGTTCTCTTGGAGGCCATCCAAGAATATATTGAAATCCAACAGATCAAACAACACCCAAAAGTCACAATTGAAGAAACCAATGAAATCTATCCAGAAGAACAGCCTCGCAACCCGCCCCTCAACAAAAGTGAACCGATCTTGATTGACTTTGACAATGAGGAAGATATCAGCCTCCTTTGAGCATATATTCACCCAGATGAAGAAGATGAGGAAATCTGGATAAGGGCAAAAACATCAATGTCACAAGGACTAGAACTGTTACGCTTTTTCATTCTTTATCATATGACGCTCCTTTTCTTATTATCAACTGACTATCTACATATGACATCTCCTTCTATTTACATCCATATGTTCACACGCGTAGTCATCATCTTAGTCATATACCCAGTAGCGTAATTCCCTCATCATACGCTTACTCATTGCTGACTCATTTGATTACTCATTTATGCTTACTCATTTCATCCATACTTTGTATATATAGCCGTCGTTTAGCTTAGATAGTCTTTAGCTTGACCTAGCTAATACAACGCTCTCAATCTCATCGATCTCGATGCGAACTCGATCTCACTTGCCTAAGAAGGGGGTGACGCATCTTTAGACTCGTACAACTCAGACTCTACCTTAGTATCAGGGAGTCTATCGACTTGTGTCTTAGCTGAATAGCTGACGTAATAGCTGACTTAGACGTTTAGACGCACGACGAGCGTTATAGCATAACAAGAACATAAAGCAGAGGAGCATAAACCAAAGACGGTACTACCAGAGTTCTATAAGGAGTATGCCTCAGTCTTTGACAAAGAAACCTCGGAATGGATGCCAATAAAACAGCCCTGGGATCATGCCATAGAACTCAAAGAAGATTTTATCCTGAGAGATTGCAAACTATATCCAATCAGTCCAGTGGAACAGGAACATCTCAATGAATTTATTAATGAAAATTTTTGAAAAGGCTACATCCGCCCCTCAAAGTCACCACAGGCATCACCATTCTTCTTTGTGTTGAAGAAAGACTCAGCCAAACTTCACCCCACCCAGGACTATAGAAAACTAAACAAAGGAACCATAAAAAATGCCTATCTGTTACCCCTTGTTGGCGAACTCCTAGACAAACTGAAAGGATCTAAATACTTCACCAAATTAGATCTCCAATGGGGATACAACAATGTACAGATCAAAGACAGAGATCAATGGAAAGCAGTGTTCAAGACAAATTGTGGACTCTTTGAACCCCTAGTCATGTTTTTTGGCCTATGCAATTCACCGGCAACTTTCCAAAACATGATAAATGTGATATACGTGGTTGAATTGGATGAAGGATGAATTCTGATCTATATGGACAACATCTTAGTATTCTCAGACAATCTTGACAATCTCTGCAAGAAAACAATACAGGTTCTGGAGAAGTTAAAAGAGAATGATCTATACCTAAACCTCAACAAATGCACATTTGAAGCCACAAAGGTTGAATACCTTGGGCTCATTATCAAGGAAAACGAGATCGGCATGGAACCCACCAAACTTGCAGGAATCAAGGATTGGCCAGTTCCTGCCACAGTTAAACAAGTCAGATCATTCCTAGGCTTTGCAAATTTTTATCGAAAGTTCATTGGACATTATGCCGACATCACCAAACCATTGAAAAATCTTACACAAAAAGATATAGATTTTAAATGGACAGAAGAATGTCAAAACGCCTTTGACACCTTGACACAAAAATTTCTGAAATCACCTGTCTTGATGATGCCGGATAAAAGTAAACCATTTCACATCAAATCAGACGCCTCAAAATGGGCCACAGGAGCAGTCTTATGACCACAGGATCAGAACGGAGAATGGCACCCATGTGGATATATTACGAGTTCTTTAGTTTACTAAAGACTTGTTCTCTATAATTCCAGGATTCGAGATTTGAGACTATTTCATTGATTAATTGATTCATATCACATTACCGCACAAACTTTTCTTAAGGCATGTGACTACTATTTTCCTTAAGGATATGCAATGCAAATGCACCACA
>MU150230.1:833085-850036 GCA_015584075.1 Collybia nuda
CTGAATAATAATGGGAAAGTTAGATGTAATAATAGGATCGGTGGGAATGGAATGGAGGGAAAGAAGATATGAGGGAAAGAGATAGTCCGAAGGTTAGATAACGTAGGATAAGATAAGATAGTGAAAGGAAAAGAGAAACCGTAACATCACCCTTATCTTCAGCTGACTCATTTCCTTTATCTCTGACTCATCACTATTTATAGACAACCAATGGCCAATGTCCCTCATCTCGGGTTTAGTCATCTTTACCTTGGGCTTAGTCATAATACCCCATTTAGTTACCTTTCTTTACGTATATATAGCCGTAGTCACTGTAGATAGTTCTTCAGTTTGACCTAGGCAATCTAACCTGTTCTCACTCATTTCTTGACGCGAACTCAATCCTATCTGCCTTACAGAGGGGGTAGTGCATCTTTAACTTAAAACTCGAAACCAGATCAGAGTCTTACCTTGAAGAAGAGACTCTCGACGTTGTTGTTATTAACCAACGTCCAACTTGAACAATTGATTAGAAGAACAGGGCCTTGCCGTAACAGTATGTACTACAAGTAAAAAATAAATAGTGAATAGAAAATAAACTCCCCATATACTCATCATGAAAAAGTTGATTCATACTAGTTATATGTTAAATGAGAATAGTGAGAAAAATTTGAGTATATTGGGGGTATTATTATCAATATACTCTCAATATACTCTGGGAGTCCAAAGAGACCCTGTTTCAAATTTGATCCAAATATGCCCTGCATAAACTCTCAGTTTACATAAGCCAACTCCCACAGTGAATCTTATTGTCACTTAAGTGGTCCGCACTTACATCTATCCAGGTATTTCGACACGTAAGGGATAGCTAGCCATGATCATATCGCAATATAAAATCAAGGTGAAGGAATAGCCACATTTCTCCAGAGAGACATCTGAAGCTAGGCAAGATAGAAATTTGGCATGTAACGGTAGCCTTATTCTAACGTGCGTGATCTATTCATCATGTTTCCCAATAAACTCTTGGCTCATGTCCGGGGCTAGTCCTATTCGGATGCCTGGTTTTCAAGATATGGGACGCAAAATGTACATAGATTCTATTGGGGAGCTTAAGCTTGCTCTCCTTTATTTAGTACCGGTTGACCCCAATTTGTATAGGAGCACGTGATGTCACTTATTGTGGAATTGTTTGGTTTTCGTCACCCCGTGAGAAAAGGGAATTCTACATTTGGATTAAGCTCTCCCATTTGGCAGTTGGTGAGGCACTTGCCTACAATTTAATCTTGTTCAGTACTCCTTGCAGATTTGGGTCTGGCGGTTGAGGTCAGCGTCCCATGCTTTAGACTGCCGTCAACCATTATATATATACATATCGACAGTAAGAACGAGAAGAACAATAAGGTAGACTATCCTACCATATATTCCCAGATCATAGTTGTCAAGTTTCGATTGATTACCAATTGACTGTTGTAGGTGGGGGCGCAGTCCTAGAATGGTAGTTTGAAAAAGTCGAAGCCTTGGGCATGAGGTTGAGACGGTCACTTAAAATTGGTGGATATAAAGCATGCGAACCCGAGGCTCAAGCCCCGAGGTATCCGGTCATGAAGCCCTTACGTCTCTATTCAGTTTATGGTCGGACTTGCCTCAAGTTGGTGTTTCAACCTCCTAAAAATTTGACAGCTCTCATGAATGGAGCCTGATTATGATTTGAGGGGAGGAAGTACCGGCAAAAGCTGAACTTGTTTTTTTGGGACTAAGGGCGAGAAGACATATTGTGCTCGGCTTCATGATATTCTTTTGATGAGAGCTGATAAAAGACGCACATGTTCGATGTGGATCTCGGAGTTTCAATTTTTATATAGTCATTGATACGTACCACCACTAACAGCCGCCGGTTCACCTCATTCCCCGTACTTGCGGAATTTTTTTTACTAACTCTTCCTGACTTCTGAAGCTAGCATGCATCTACCTCATGTTATTCAAATTACTAATTGCATCAGATATGTGTAAACAAAAAATTTACAACGGCACTAACATACGTATTTTTTTTTAGCACGACATGAGCTAGGTCCTGGCCCTGTATGCTATGGGCGACGGTCTTTGTTAATGACGATTTACGCAGATTAATCATGCTGCGACGACATCAGTGAACACATGCTAAGGAACACATTTTTCATCTGGCGCTTTCAAATTCGGCTTATTTAGAACCAAGTCGGATATCCTACAGTAGTCTGATCGGCAGCAGCCACTATGCATAACCACTGTCAATCTCTTACTCCAAACAGTGGGAAAAATCAGCACCTATACGGGAGTGAATAAAAGCATTGTTACAACGAATTTTTCTCTGAAGATATTCATTCCAATCCCGCCTGTCACCCACGAAGTGTTACTAATGTGGGCTGTTCTCGTACTTGCTTTCTTTGTTACTGTCTTTTATATCATTCAAAGACTTCTTGACTACCGGGGGGCGATACGTTCCGTTGGGTACGCATCGTATTTCACTACCTCCTGATAATAATCATTGACCGGGGCGATTAATACTAGCAATCACCCTGGTTATCGGACGCTCCTCTCTCAGTCATGTCTTTTGGCAAAACTCTTACCCTCTATACATGGTGTAAGTACCGGAAGGAACTTTCTCTTTCGCCATAAATTCCAGAGTGAGTAGTAGTTCTTGCTTTCTGGAATTACAAATTTACAAAATTAGTCTTCCAATTCTTCGGCTGGGATACTATTTCGGCGGTCAGTGTAATGCTAAAACTATCCTTATACAGTGATTTAATGTCTAAACCCCAGGTTTCCGCTTGGCCACAAAGTGAAGCTATAATTATTCTAGCAGACGCATACGCAATCAGAGTCTGTTCAACAATATTTTTGGAAAAAAATATTGCTAACGGCTAAGTTAGGACGTGTTGTTGTCAAGATCGCGATTCCCAAAACCTGTTCAGCACTACCAGGTTTTGCTGTTCTTTGGACGCAATATCATAGCTTCAGAAGGTGATGAGTGGAAGAAGTATCGGAAGATCGCAGCTCCCGCGTTCTCAGAAGTGAGCTTCTTTTACTGAATAAAATTACACCATGTCTGACTGTACTATAGAGGAACAACAGGCTAGTGTGGGACGAGACTGTTAAAATTATGGGCGACATGTTTCAAAACGTTTGGGGAAGTCAAGCCGTGATAACGACAGAGCACTGCGCGGACCTGATGTTACTGGTGAGTTCATTTTCGCTTAGTTTTCACCTTGGCTGACGTGCCTTAGGTTGCACTTTTCGTCATTGGAATTGCAGGTTTGTCTTATATATTGCCCACGTTTTTATAGTTCCCGATCGTTCGTATCATAAAGGGTTTGGTCACAAAGTTTCTTGGGAAGATGACACAGATATACCTTTTGGTCATCAAATGACTTTCAAGGACGCGCTGCACAACGTCTCAGCCGACATGTTCCTAAAGGCCTTCGTGCCTGACCGTGTGCTCGGCTTAACGAAACGAACTAGGAACATCAAGCTCGCCTTCGACGAACTTCGAGTAGGTAATCGACCTTTTGATTAAATTTTGAAGCTAACCAATTTAATAGAAATACATGTTGGAGATGATCCAAGATCGCGAAGTGCCTGAAAAAGAAGAAAGATATGACATATTTAGCAATCTTCTTAACGCAAATAATGAAAATTCTACCAAAGTGAAGCTCACCGAGGACGAGCTTATTGGTATGTAGAATTTCTGCTGTAGTCATTCGTATTATCTGATCAGATGGATTTGTCAGGAAACATATTTCTCTTCCTTCTGGCAGGGCACGAGGTATGCGATACATTGTATCTAATAGGTATTAGGGTTTGGATTTAAGTATTACTCTTCAAAGAGCACAGCACATATCTTGTGCTTTACATTAGCGCTACTCGCATTATACCAAGGCGAGCAAGACACCTTGTTTCAGCACATCAAATCTGTACTTTCGGATGGAAGATACCCCGTGCGTTGGTATCTCGAAAGGTTGGAGAATATACTAAGCCTGTTGATTATAGGCATATGAAGATATGAATCTGCTGACGCACTCTGCGGCGTAAGTTCACTTATTTTTCAGTTTTATCGGGTATAATTTGATACTTATATTGCTAGCGTCTACAACGAAGCACTGCGGATGTTTCCGCCTGTAAATTTTTTACATTTATCTGGATTTCGACATCAATGAATTTCTGGTATTCTAGGTAACCGCAATCCCCAAGGAGAGCGCAGAAGATACATTCTTGATAGCTACCAACAATCAAGGCGAAGCAAAAAGCGTACCTGTTCCCAAAGGAACAACGCTTGTCATCGATATTGTGGGGCTACATTACAATCGTAAGTTGACAATACCTAGCTACAAATAATTTATATTAATAATTCTTGTAGCCCGATATTGGAAGGACCCGGAAACCTTCAAGCCCTCTCGATTCCTTGGGGAATGGTGTCATGACGCATTCTTGCCGTTCAGTGCCGGTAAGTTGACACCTAAACCCTCCTTTCACGTCTCTAACATCGGGCCAGGTGCGCGTGCTTGCCTAGGGCGAAGGTAAACTAACCACATTCGACCAACTTGTACTCACATTTACTTAGATTTTCCGAGACCGAGGGCATCGCTGTGCTGACAATGTTAGTGTCTCGATACAAAATCGAGGTGAAAGAAGATCCCCGATTCGCCAACGAAACTTTTGAAGCCAGACGAGATAGAATTTTAGCATGTAAGGCAGGCCTCACATTAACGTACGTTTTAGAGTTGGTAAAGAACTTTTAAACTAACGTCTTTTGCAAGGCCTACCCAGATGCCCCTTGTTTTCAAATTGCGAGATGCGAAGGGCATATAGATAAGTTGCTACCCTACCGGGTCACACTAGTTGTGGGTGAGAGGTACCTTGTCTAGTTTTCTAGTGTCATAGAGTGGCCGACCAACATCCTCACTTCTGTTTTCTGTGTTTACGTTACGTGTGACTATTAATAATTGTATAACGCGAGTAATTGAAACGACTCTTCTTGTAACTTGTAAGAATCATAAGTTCATAAAGCGCATATTGAGAATGACATACATAATCAGTTGCCCAAACAAAGTATTTCTAGACGGTAGGTTTCCAGAAATAAATTCAAAAGACTTGGAGTGCCATCATATCACTAAACTAAAGTTCATTACGTTTACAGGTAGCGGCCTGGGCCAATAGCTGAACCCAATCCAAAGCATTTGCAAACATTTGACCTTGGACCACCGGAATAGGTATAGGTAGTATTGTACCCCCTGTACAATTAAGATTCCTATTTGTGATCAGCTAGGCTTAGAATTAATTCGAAGATGAAAAGCTCACATATTTCCGTAACAGGTGGCGGATTTGCAAAATACAGCTTTTTGCGCGATGCCATGGCCTGGAAGTTCAGATGGATAACACTCATCATATCGAAACGTTTTCTCTAGGCCACTGGCATATTGCACACCAACGTACTGAGAGTAGTAATATAATAAGAATATAGAAATGATTTAGTCACATAGTATCTACTTACAGTGTCAAATATGCCCTCTTTGCATAGAGTGTGGAGACGTAAAAATTCACCCCCTAGCGGGATTGAGGGCCCAAAGAGACCTGGGGGGTTGTTGAATTCCAGAGATACTGCCATGGTTGATGAATGCTGGTGGTTTAGGCGTTCAAGTTGGCCATATATATACTATTATCGTGGAAAAGGGTTCTTAAATAGGACCATGAAATTGTGGATACCTATCGCTTGTTATCACATCATTAAAAATTGAATGGCGCGTGCAGCAGCGGCATAGTACGATGTAGCTAGATCATGTGGCGCTGGGAGAGGGACCGATCGGGACGGGAAAAATGATAGATCCCGAGGCAAACGGAAACAGCTTGATATAAGGGCACCTTGTAGAGCGGATGGGACGTAGATATATCGGATAACGTCGAAACGTAGTTCATTAGTAATAAAACTAGTTCTCAGGATGTGTCTTCGAATTACATCAAGAGCCCGAGCGGCCCTGCGAATCGCGGCCCAACGATGCCAGTCGTAAGTATCATCAGATAACATTGACTTTCTGAAGCCAAATGTTGTACGATCTCCCGGTCCAAAATAAATTGGTGTTTTTGCCACAGTCGCGCCCTCGGTACACCACCAAGGTACCGACTATGGAGGACACGACAGCATGGATCGACCATCGAAGTAACGGATACTCAAAAATGAACGTTGAACAGCGAGAGTTCGCATGAAGATCCACGCCACGCGATCGTCCCAGTTGACTTGAATCCGGTTATGTGCGCACAGAATTTCGGGCGCTTACTGCAGTCCACCTGCGTAGGAGAACGAGCCTAGATATGGATATTGATGATAACAAGTGCAGCTGGTGCACATTAGCCAAGGAGTAGTCAACCTTGGCCTCAAACTCGATCAAATTGTCGAATCCTCCCCCGAGCGGTATGAATAAATCACATCCGTTTGATATTGGTGTCATGACGAACTGCTCCGATTCACGCCTCCTAGGTTATATACCACAATATGGGCTGCAAAGTTAATGGACAGGAGCATGAGGAAGTTCCCAACTGGTTTCACCTGTCCATCATAAAATCCATCAAAAGCAAATTTCTGGGAACTAGATATCAAGATACTAAGTTAAGAGCCATGTGAATGACAAGTAGCGCCTTGGCCCATTAAGTGAACCCAATCTGCTGCGTTGACCAACATTGTACCATCCACCACCGACACAGGGATCGGTGGTACTGCTCCACCTGTACAATCGGGGTTCCTGTATGTTCTTGAGTAATTTGTTTTGTAATAGTGTCTAAGGGAAGGATTTACGGATTACTATAACAGGTGGCGGTCTTGCAAAATACAGCTTTCTGTGCCAAGCCTTGATTTGGTAGTTGATATGGATAGCATTGATTATATTGGAAAGTGATCTCAAAGCCACTAGCATATTGAACGCCGACGTACTAAAAGTAACGGTGGGTGTTGTTGTTAAGAAAATACTGTAGTCATACGGGTTTTGACTTACTGCGTTGGGTCCGCTCGTCGCACACAGAGCGTGAAGGCGGGCAAAATCGCCCATCAGTGGGATACTGCTAGAGATAACACTTGGAACAGCAACGAGCGATGCAAGGACGGAAGAAAGACGCATTGATATTGAACGGGATACATTCTATTGTTGGTTGGTTGGCCATATTTAAACCATCCTCGTACTAAGGGGCCTGAATTAAGTGTGGATATTTATCATCGATTACGACAACATTGAATTCTAGCTCATCGGATGGTGGAGAGCCCGGCATCGTGTAAATTGGCCAGATGAGACTGAATTTGTCGAAAAGAAGTGGATTGGATCAGAGAGTACGAATGAACCCTAGGGGGCTAAAAGCTAAAAGATTCAAAGACAACCCTAGAAGTAAATTGAATACAGGCATTACCAGAAGAGCGAAGGAGGTTGATTGTTATCAAATTCCCGCATTCTGATATTACACCGAGCGCTTTTTAAAAAAGCGCAAATCGGAAGCTGCGAGAAACTTGGAGAAGATATGTAGATCCTACATTTAGACGAATTCCATTTTCCCTGTCAACGGAAACCTCGTTAACGGCTCCCTAGGGTAGCCCGAAGGTGTGTTCAGAGAATGGAGATTTCCGGGAGGTTTGGTGTTTCGCTCCTTCACGGACGTTCAACTTGACATTAACACAACTGACAATTTTCTCAAGAAACAAGCATCGAATAAAAGTGAGGTGCACATAACAAAGTCCTATGGCGCCCGCCCGCCCCGTACCAGTTGACCAGTCGGAAAGAAAGGGGAATGTGCTGCGCTTCTAGAAACCTCCTCTCAGGAAAGGTTCAGCTTATCCTCCGCGTGACGGTTGGTATGTGGAAAGCTCCATCGGGTTTACTGGAAATCCTTCCACAGGTGTCCATGGCGAGTCCTTGGAGTGTAGGTAGAAAAAAAGGGTCCAAGGAGTGATATAGGGAACAGCAAATTTCTAGAAATGCAATGTATGACCGGCTCGAGTGTTCTAGATTTAAGCGGCTAATCTGACGAAGTTGAGTTCTAGGCGATTATATCGATGTACGAGTGCCTCTAGGTCCTAAAACAGTCGGTAGTTTCAAGAGCGTAGCTGGAAAGGTATAAATTTTTTTTCCCGAAGTGAAGCTTCCCAATGATTCAGGAAAAGTGGTAGTTCGAAGGGTGATATACATCTTCACATAGAAGAAACGAAGTTCTGATGAAATAGCCACGCCGGTGATGGAGTGCATGACTTCCCTATTGATATCATTTTACAAGTCAACAAGTTTAGGCATTGTCAAAAGACCCGCATGCCTCAACCTTCGGATATAGGGGCGAATCCCACCGTCGAGAAGATTATAGCTGAGGAAGAACCTCATTGAAATGGTGGAAGTTGGTGCAGATACCAGAGATTCATCGATAGACACGTATCGGCAAAGGGGAGCGAGAAGTTGAATATTTCCATGACCGCGGGTGATACGTTCTTCCGGGTGGGGAGAATGATAGCCAACTCCTAAAGTTCGTCAACAACTGAATACTAGTAGGGTATGTGCCTGAGAATGTGGGCTTTATGCGATGGCGTAGGTGGGCTAAACGAATCTGGAGCCAGCTGGCAGTATGATAAAAAAAATAATACTCATACATACCCTTGGTGGTACTTGCGTCACCCCTAGTCCCTCAACGAAGATCCCCTATACAGCCCAGGTATTGGTGGACCGGCTATATGACATTAACAAGAGCGAGAAGAAGTTACAAAGGGTGGAACCCTTGTCCAAGCAACCGTAGAGGGTCAAATTTTAACGCATCGCTGACTAGGCCTTAACCCATCCCTTCCAACTAGCCGTGTATGGCAGAGTGAGGCTTTCATCCCTCATCAGAGAATCATGGAGGTTGACATAGATATATGCGACAATTGAGGCAAATGTAGTGGTGAGAAATTAAAAGTTTGCATCAAGATCGGCACCGCTCAAGCTTTCACGAATCACGCTGATCTCGAACTCGGTTAGGTGCACACCAAATTTCAGACTCTCACCGCCATCCAAACACGTACAACAGCCCTAGATATGGATATTGACGATGACAACCAAACTCAGCCGAGTAGCAGCCAACCTCAGCCCCAAACCCAAACCCAAACCCAGCCTTCCCGTCGAATCATCGCTCTCGTAGATGAAGCACATCCATTTGACCTCGAGAGCTACATAGCGAACTACTCCGGTTCATATCCTTCCCGACATCCAATCCCGTCATATTGACATTCTTTCAGGACGTACTGCTATCGATCGCCTAATTCACATCATTGGAATATGCCCAGGTATTGCACCAGAAGCGTTCCAACTCGCCGTGCAACACGTTCACCAATCGCGCGACCCATCGTTGTATCAACATGTTATCTATGCATATGAGCAGCTGGCTGCGCTGCCAGACGTGAACCTCCCCAATCATATGGAGATTGCGCAGCTAGATACGAAGTGGGCAGATGAGATGATCGCGAAGAATCAGGCTGAGCGCATCAAGCTCGAGGTGGAGTTGAAGACATATACGAACAACATGATCAAGGAGAGCATACGTGTGCGTGCTTTTAGCCGAAATACTACATTAAGTATTTACCAAAATCCTTGTAGATGGCTCACCGAGATCTTGGTGACTTCTATCGATCACTAGGCGAGTTTTCCAGTGCACTAAAACATTATACCAAATCTCGGGAATTCTGCACAACAAGCCAACATGTCCTTGATATGTGCCTTTCTGTTCTTGAGGTGCCAATCGATTCATTATAAGCTGTGTTGACTTTCTCAATTTCTTGCGCGCTTCACTCAGCTCCTGATTGAACAAAGAAACTACTCTCATCTTCCAACGTATGTCTTCAAGGCCGAAGCAGCGCTCGACGCCGCCACCGCCAATATTAGCAGCAGCAACAACGCTTCTGGGGCGTCAAGTGCACCTGTTCCAATGGTCACATCCGGTAGTAAAAAGAAGTCCGCGGAGCGAGAAAATGTACAATCAAAACTAGACTTGGCTACTGCGCTGTCGCATCTCGGGCAGGCGAATTATGAGAAAGCGGCGTATCACTTGCTACGGATCGGGCCTTCGAAGGAACTTGGAGATTGGGTTGGAAAGGTGAGCAAACTCTTGTTTTCCAAGGTGTGGCTTTTTATTGGCTTTGTAGATAGTTGCACCTGGAGACCTGGCTGTCTATGGAACACTTTGTGCACTATCGAGCCTCCCCCGGTCGTCACTAAAAGCTCAATTACTCGAGAATTCGATATTCGGCGTTTACATTGAGCAAGAACCATACGTCAGGGAGCTTATCGAGGCATACATGGGCAGTAACTTCAAGACAGTCTTGGAGCTACTCTCCCGATATTCGGTACACTTTTTAGCTATTCGGTTAGACCACCTATACTAACTCTTGTACGCAGACCCGCCACCAGGTTGACATCCACCTGTCAAACCATGTCTATGAATTGACAAATCTTATCCGCAACTGGGCTGTCGTTCTGTACTTCCAACCATTCGCCACCATCAAGCTTGATCGCATGAGTGCCGCGTTCGGATGGACGGTTGAAGAAGTTGAGCAGCATGTTGTGGCACTGATCCAGTCGGGGAGTATTCAAGGTCGGGTTGACAGCCAAAATAAGGTATGGAAAGCCCATTTTCGACCTGTCTGACCCACCATCTGATCTGCTTCCTCAAGATTCTTCATGCAAAGAAAACAGATTATCGCGCGGATCTATTTGCGCGCGCAATCAAGGCTGGGACGGAAATACAAGCTACGAACCGGAAGCTGCTCCTAAGGATGCGTTTGTACGTATCTTCCTTATTTCTAGAGTTTCGGTCGCTTACAGCATCATTTGAACCTCTACAGGCAACAGGCAGAACTGATCATTAAGCCACCAAAAGGAAGCAATAACATCTCTGAAGCGGCTCGAGACCGAGAATAGGGTGCAGCTTTGTCAAGATCGGATTTCTCTTTCGCGCATACTCACTCTGTTTGTAACATTTCTTACTGTATTGAAACTGCTCTTTATGTACCACATGAAACTGCCAAACCGCTTACCCCCTTCAACTTCTTGTTGGGTGCCGTGAGATTGCCGAGGTTTGATACAGATATGAAAAATATTAGACTTTTATAGACGAAGCACGACCCTCCCGGTGATTTTTCCTTCGTCGAGATCCTTGAGGACACTATCAAACGGCATATGTCAAAATAAATTAAGAGGCTGATTCTGGAAAGCTGACCTTTGGAGTTCGCTAAACTCCTTAACTTCATACTGGCATTTCACCTTGCCTTGCGCGGCGAGCTGTAGAGCCTCGATCACATCCTGACGGTTCCTATTGATCCAATGTGTCAAAAGTACGTTTAAATAAGTGATAAGTGGAAGCACCCCAAGGAAGATCCCACAATATTCAATTTCTATACATTTAATTTGTAAGGCATCGATCGGATGACCCAGGTCAAATAACATGCCTTTGCAATCAACAGATTAACTGGGGCATTGATCATAGCACCCCCTCCTGGCATACCAACGCAAACCAATGTCCCCGTTTCGCGCAAGTACATTAGAGCTTGGTTGAACGGCTTCGGCTATGAAATTTAATCAACATACTTTCTCTGTGATGTGGAACGAAACATACAACTCCAGCTGCAATAACAGCTGCTTGCGGACCTGAACCACCCGTAGCAGCTTGGACGTCTGCAGTTAAGTCCTCTGATTTTTGAAAATCGACCCATTTCTCGGCGCCAAGTTTTAGGCATAACTCTTTCTTCGCTTCGCCAGTATCTGTAGGGATGAATGAGGGTTGATTTTTTTTAGAATTCAAACCGTCTTACCAATAGCGAGGACTCGAAGGCCCATCGCGACTGCATACTGTACGCCTGTGAATTGGCATTATGGGTTTTTCCTGTTCAAGCTGCGCAGAGATATTGCTTACCCAAATGGCCCAATCCACCTCCAGCGCCTGATATTGACACCCAATCCCCCACGCCCAAGTTAGCTTCTTTGAGTGCCCTATAAATAGTCAAACCCTGGAAGGTTTTACGTTAAAATACAGGGCGTGTAAAAACGAGACAACCTTACTGCACATAGGAGAGGAGCAGCGGCTGCACTATCGAGTTCATCAGGAATATGGGTAACATAGTTCACGTATGAGACCTATCTAGGGTTTGACCAAGGTACAAAGTAAAGGTGCAAGTAATTACTAACCACGTATTGGGAGAACGTGCCAGGGATTCTATAGCCATGAGAGTGTGTTCGGCTTATGGGACAGCCTATGATTTTTAATAAGCGAAAATTAGTGAAGTGTGAATGGATTCGTACAAGATTCATGGCCCTTCCGACACATCTCACAACTGAAATCACCTGTGAGCGCAGCTTCGAAGGCCCGATAGTAAACTTTGCTCACCTCATACAGATACGCCCTATCCATTTGACTCCCACCCTGTCCCCAACTTTGACTGACCCGGCTTCACTGTGTTCACCAATAGCTACTACGTGACCAACACCCTCGTGGCCTCCTATGAGCGGAAGTGGCGCTTTCCACGCCCACTCACCTCTCCCAACATGAATATCCGAATGACAAACGCCTGTGTAATCCAATTTGACAAGGCATTCACCTGGGTTCAACTCAGACGGCTGCTTGACTGGGTGGTCGTCCTTAATGACGTATTCTTGGTCGAAGCCAGTCGTGATAGCGGTTCTGGCAGTGAGGGGGATTGTGGGCGTCATTTAGTATCTTGCTATATAAGAATAGGGGTCCGGTTGTTATATACCCAGAGGTGGACTCGAGTCCGTGTTATTCTCTGGGCTGTATCATCATCTGACCACCTTTTAGGGTATAGAGCGATCCAAACTTGTAGTAACGTTAGTATCGTCTCCCACAATCGATGAGGCGCAGAGTCCCACTTACTTTTTTGATCATTTTTCGGTTATAGATGAGACGATTATTGCTGCAGACGAGTCCGACGTCGCTAAGGGTTGTTGCGGTCGTGTGCAAATCCGGGATGTCAAAAACGCTCCAGGCCGGATCAAATTCAACTTGCGCCACATTGGGACAATGAATGAATTCTGCTCAAGACCTCTGTCCAATAGTGGATTATGATGCTGATACTCTGAGACCCACTTATGTAGCACACCAGGCCCAAT
The DNA here is from genome assembly GCA_015584075.1 of Collybia nuda. NCBI lineage: Eukaryota > Fungi > Basidiomycota > Agaricomycetes > Agaricales > Clitocybaceae > Collybia > Collybia nuda. The sequence continues at coordinate 846,210 of MU150230.1, forward strand.
AACAACAACTCGACATCAACACTCCTGCAAACTCTAGGTCCCAGGAACTGTGGATCATCGGGCAAAAATCGGTTGCTCCTGGGTCTCCTTCAACCTCTGACACCTTTCTTTTACTTGGTATTGCACTGGCTCCTTACTAGGAGTTTCAGACTTTTGGGGGTCGAAGTGTAAACTCACCATTGGTGCCATACATTCGACGCGCAAGTCGCTACATACTACTACTAGTACTTCTGTGGACCGTGAATGACTTTCAAATTGAAGCCAGTGTCTACTAGTATGTGCCCAGACGAGCTTGGCCGCTAGGACAATCATCGTGGCCGTATCTCCGGTTGTACTACATCAAGTTTTATCATCAGTGGCAATAACACGTCGTTGAGGGACTGGGGTGGTGCATCGTAGAAAACCCCAATCCACTCCGCCAGCACCTACACTCAGGTTATCCTTTTATCGAGGAAAACCCTTCAACACCCCCGGGAACCGCACATCAACTATTGTCGATCGGAATTGTTGGTAGATCTGTGCACTTTCTAGGCTACGTAGGGCAGCAGATCCTTCAAAGGCTTAAAAGGGAAGTACACATTATTTAAAACCTCGATTTCGATTCCCCCACGCCCAGGCTCCTCACCTATCTGTCATGGATATACCTCACTCCGACGAAACGTCCGCCCCCCTCCAACCCTCGCTGATGCTCGAATCACTAACTATGTAGCTGGTGCGTCTCCCTCCATACACATCATCTTTTTAGAAATCAGATTTTCTCGTATTAATTGGCTTCTTTGGCTTGGCTATTGGTGCTATTATGTGTTTTTTCTCGTTATTTTCTTAGTCTGATGTAGGGTAATAATAATATACTCTAGTTATGATCCTACCATCACATCCCAAGAGGTGTAAAAACATTTAGGTTACTCTCAATGCAAGGCGCTCATCGTTCTTTTAGGTAAAGTTAATATGGGTAGGGAGCAAGTAGAAGAGGGTCATGAAAGTATTTTATGTGTGCGTCGATCATTAAAGTCTATGCAAGCCTATTTCATCACCTGACAAACAGATCTAGGTATGAAACGGTAATATCGTGGAATGAACTTTCTATTAATCCCATTATAAAACCGTTATTTTTGTGTAATCTCTTTTAAGGTGGGTGACTTTCTTGTTACGAAGAGCCACCGTTCAACCACCACCCAGCCCTCCGACAGCTCGTAAGTTCCCAATTTTCGGTTATGTATACCACTTCAACTATGGACTCATCTTCAGTGCGGTTGACAGAAATCAAATCGGATCGAGTATGTTTACTAATTCTTCAAAAACCCATAAACTCCCAATAAACTACACTAACTTACGCCCTTTACAGATGTACTGTAAAAATATCTTTGATGGTTGTTGAGACTAATGAGTGTCCAAAGATGTCGGGTAATTTGCTGGGTGCGTCCAATTATTGGATCCCTGGCAGAAAATTCAAAATTTTGATTATAGATGGAGGGAACAATGTGCATCGCTATAATCACAACAGCAGGGTGTGCTGGTAATGAGGTATATAAATTAGTATTCGTGACTGATCCGTATCTATTATACTTATAACAACCATACGTATCAATTACCACCTTATCAAACCTGGCGGCACCACAAAATTTGAGCAAAGACAAAAAGACATTTGATTCTGTGGCAACCCCTATTCAAAATATAATACAAGACTGCTGCAATGAGGGGGCGGAGTAGTGTACACGGTATATGCTAAGTCGTCTGTCCTTTAGACCAGCCTCAGCTCGATACACGATTGGAACCAGTTAAATTTCGTAACGCTCCATATGGAAATTAGAAAGGACTCTTTTCGAGGCGTGTAGGCGTGCCGCCTCTCGTATTTCTTTGAGCTCGGCTGCTGTCAAAGTTGAAGAGCTTACTACGGTCGTGGAGCCATCCCCGTTCTCGACATTGACCTGTATAGCGCCTTTCTTTGAACTCGCCCCAAGGCTTCCAGGTGGCGTAGTGTCGACCACGGAACAAGCTGCCCCCGGCTTACAGAACGGCTTATGGTTTGGCCAATCCTATAGTAAGACACGACGTGAGTGACGGTTACAGACCACACCATGATATTACTTACGGCCTTCTCTGTTGTAACAGCCACGGAACAGATGTTAGCTTATTCCTTCGAAGTTTATTGGTCGAAATACATACGGCATCTGAAAAGGGAAAGGTCAGCTAGCAGGTACGTACCCAAGATGGGCAGCACAAACTCTTTACTACAGTAACTCGGTTTCTTGTCAAGATCGCACTTACCTGAGCCTAGCAAGAATTCTCAGGCAGGAAAAAATAGCGATGCCGCTTAAGCACTCACACCGAGACAGCATCTTGCCAGTGTCAGCCAGGACTTTACACCCAATAGCGGCACACTGGTAGCGATGAGGATGTTGCAAGCGCTTGAGTTCCATCTTCGAACTTTTCTGCGCCATTTCTGCATCTCTCCTTTCGCCGGCTTTCATTAAGTTCCGATATAGACGAGAAAAATAAGGGATGCCTTTTGTTTGGTCTTTGAAAACTGATGACAAAAACCAAAGAACGGCGGGTGGCGTTTTCCCGTGTACACTGCTCAACAGAGCAGCCTGATCGGCATGGTGACACGCAGCGTGCATCGCGCGAGTTCTAAAATCGTCTACGGAGGCTGTATACCAGGCGATCAATGCAGCGTGTGCGGAGGCTCGTATTTCCGGAGAAGCTTGGGGGGATAAGGCTTTGATAAAATAAAATCGTTCCAACCATCTGTTCGGGACACATCCACAGCCAAATCGGAGTCTTTATACAAGAGAATTCAGATGTTTAGTGCCGGTAATGATCCTGAAGAGTCTGGGATGTACCTAAAGGCAATATCTAACGCTGACTCTGGGTCACCGGCGTCAGCTTCTGCTTGGGCAATAGCTAATGGTTTGGTTTGAAACATTGCAATAGCGCTTTGGACCACTCGCATCATGTCCTCCGATTCATTCGTCGTAGATCGACAGTTCATACGATCTTGGGCATATGCTAGAGCCTTGCCAAAATTCGTATCACCACATCCGCTAACACTTTCCCCGGTAATGAAAAAATCGTCCGGTGGGGGTCGATAATTAGAGAGCCCGATTGATTGTGGTGTGGAAATGAAGTACGTTATTCCCATCGACCTTGTAAGGGTAGTAAAAAAGTCGTCACAAAGAGCTTGAGCCAGAGGATCCAAATTTCTTGCTACGTTTATTTTCCACAAATCCTTACGTACCCCAATCTGCCTAAAAATTTTCCCAACTTCTACAGCTAGACCTGGATCGAAAGTCGAGAGCTTCCATGGGGCAGAAGCCTTTCCTGCAGCGGTTCTGCCAAAGTTGTTGACGAATGAGTAAATTAAAGCATCTATAACCTCTGGAGCTGCATCTTCGGCTGTTTCAGGGAAAAACCCAATACCACTTTCATCATGAGAGACTCCCAGAGGCAAACGCTCGGCATGGACGAACTTGTCCGCGGGTCGGATTAGAAATAGCATGTGGTGAGGTGTTGGTTCGAGTGGAACGTATCGCACATCAAAATACCAGTCATTTGATATAGAGTTGAGGCGGGATGGTCTGGGGAGTTCATTGAAGAGCTTGGCCGCTTGGCTCATGCTTTTTGGAGTGGCCAAAATAACAAGGAGTGAATTTACCTTGGAGGGACCTAGAAAATAACAGTGTAGACGGAAACCACGTTGCATGCAATTTAAGTATTGGTCAATGTCACTCTCAGTAAAAAAAAAAGTCACACGAAAGTCAAATAAAAGTCACGCATTTATCTAATTTGACTAAATTGTCGTTTCAGCCGACTTTTTGCTTTTTTTT
>MU150231.1:9653-137311 GCA_015584075.1 Collybia nuda
GTTTTCCGTATTTTCAGTGCGTGCCATGTTTGGCCTTGCATTATGTAATCCAGCCAACCACCAAGCCATTGGACAATTATTTATGCATTTACACAATTATTTACATTACATAACACAAGATGCCATGTGACCCTCAAGTCACATGATATAAACACATGATTAGCACCGCTTTGTGAGTCTGGTGTTATCTAATCTAGATAAGATATGATTGTGGAGTAATTAGAAGTCAGTCCATATCACATGATTTGACCTGAAGTCAGGTCAAATCATGTGATACAAACTAATGGCTTGGTGGTTGGCTGGATTACATAATGAAAAGCCAAACATGGCACACACTGAAAATATGGAAAGCCACCAAGCCATTAGTTCATATCACATGATTAGCACCGCTTTGTGAGTCTGGCATTATCTAATCTAGATATGATATGATTGTGGAGTAATTAATAGATTATGGAGTAATGATGCAATGTGGAGCGGAGTAGCCAGTGTGGTGCATTTGCATTGCATATCCTTAAGGAAAATAGTAGTCACATGCCTTAAGAAAAGTTCACGCGGTAATGTGATATGAATCAATTAATCAATGAATCAGTCTAAAATCTCGAATCCTGGAATTATAGAGAACGAGTCTTTAGTAAACTAAAGAACTTGTAAAAATGTAAGAAAATGAGAAAAATGGTGGGGTGGGGACAGAGAGAGAATTTGGGAGAGGTCATGTGACCGTGGGTAAATATTCCCATTTTTGGAAGTTATGGAGCATTATTTACTCATTCCAAATATGCAACAACCATCACTATATCTAGTCTGGTTGTTGAGAAAAACACAAAACAATGGCAGAATTGACCATGGGAAATATTTCCTTTTTCGGAATTGTAGGACACTGTTTGTACATTCCAAATATGCAACAACTAGGGCCATATCTGGTCTGGTTGTGGAGAAAAAACAAAAACAAAGAATACACAGACTGTGGGAAAATATTTCCTTTTTAGGAATTGTAAGTTAATATTTGTACATGCCAAATATACAACAACCAGTGCTAGAGCTAGTCTGATTGTTGAGAAAAACAAAAGACAATGTAAGAATTGACTGTGGGAAAATATTTCCTTTTTTGGAATTGTAGGCCACTATTTGTACCTCCTAAATACACAACAACTTAATCCCATATTTAGAATGGTTATGGAACAAAGCACGAAATAATAAAGTGTAGGTTGCTTATACCAAGTTTATATTTGTTTGTGTAGTCACATGATGCAAAGGTTTATAGAAGCTGCCCAAATATGTACAAACTATGTTCCTAAAATTTTGTCCTGTTATAGAAATCTGATATTCTAGTCTTGAAATAGTAGAGAATCCCGATATGGTAATATTTTCCCGTGGTGTAAAAATATGAATCAATGAATCAATGAACAATCAATCAATCAATCAATCATTTTTCTGACTGAAACCTGGAATCATAAAGAACTTGTAACATGATGCCAAGATCATGATAACCATCTGATAAGGATCAGGTGGATCAGTGATGATGGGAACAGCATAAGGCTGTGTAAAAGAGATGTACAGGGTTGGTTCTGACAATATCTGTATAAGAGGACTGTCCTTTACCCTCTCACACATTGGCTTTCTTGTGCATTGGCTATCTTGCACACCACTTCACACAACTGTACAACACTCACCATATACTAATAACACCTCACCCATCCCAAGGTGCACTTCTTGCACACACCTTGCATTGTGTGTGCACATCTTGCATCATTGTAACAATTCCATTGTATGACCCTGAGCAACATGGCATGGTTAGCTATTGTGTAGAATAGGTATATAGACACCACACCTCAGTAGGGAATCCCTAGATTATTCTCTTAAGATTTCCCCTACTAGTCCGAGGTTGACTGGCTTGCCTCTGTCTTTGCTTCCGCTCTGCCCTCTGTATTTTGCTTTTGCCTCTGCCCTCACGTCCCATGCTTGGCTTACACTCTGGCAAAATCACATCTCGGCTTTGCATAACCAGCCCACGTACCTAGGCTCGCACTCATGCACACCTCGCTCAGTAAGGTTACCCTTACAATCTGGAATGGTTGTAGAGAAAAATGAAAAACAATCAAATATGGGATGGCTATGAAATATTTGTATTGCTCTTATTTGGCTGTAATGATGCCAAGGATTATATAAGCTCTCCAAACACATGCAAATGATCATGCCTCAAAACATCTTCCAGTTCAATCTCCCAGAACTTCATATGTTTTGGTTTCTTCTCCTTTGATGTGCTATGTGCCTTACATGACATGTTCAGAACTTTCCCCCAAACCTTGAAAATTCAGATAGACAATTGTGTACTGGTCAAATTGGAATTTTCATTGATTCTTTGCATCATCATCTGTAGGCACACTACTATTTGGCCTTGAACTCTTTATATTTCCTGTGCACTAACTACTAGCCAAAATCTCTACATTGAAATAGTTCAAGCATAATATAGACAGACTTGTCAATATCCACCCCCATCATCATGCAATGACTGACTTCATAGCTACTGTACTTACAACGATATTATTGGCTACTTCAGTATCGTTAAATATCATCGGTTCAGTATCCAATTTATGATACTGTAAAATGGGGGGTTTCATAATCAAGAAGTATTTTGTCTGATATTATAGCTTACTTTCCGTACTGAGGCCCAATCCGTAAGTTGGCTCAACATTGTAAGAGTGGTCTCCACACCAATAACCACCCTTGAAATCGATTCTCGAATCGCCGTCGTTGATGCTTCAGGCCCACTAATTCGAACAACTATCAAGTCCGTTGACGCCTCAGAAATGCCGTACCGCCGAATGGCTTCGCTAATCTACTATAGAGTAAGACCATGGTAACTTTAAAAAAATCACCAAAAATCAACATTATTCGTAGAATTGAGGGCCCAGAGTATTTCGGAGTGCACGGTCCTTGTGCGCAGCGAGTTTTGAGACTGCGCAAGAATGGCTTGATTGATCGCTGTCTGAAGATGCAGACGGCTGGTTATCTACATCCCGTAAAGTAGGTTGTGAGGTTTACGAATGAGGACGTGAAACAGGGCCGACCAACAAGGCGAGCGTTGATAAACGAAAAGTTGACCGCTTCTCGTTCACCGTCACCAAGTGGGCCCTGGGCGGTGGCGGCATTGATTATACGTTTCCTTAAGGTGGCAGCATTGGTAACCTTGGTATAAAGGGCAATATGTGCTAGCGAAGATGAGGTCTGAAAGTGGGGAAAGTAAAAGATCTCCATCAAGGCCGAATAAAATTTGTAAGCTATCTGGTAGACTTCACCAATTATATAACTCCCTTGTTCTTACCCCAATCACCCAGAGAGCTGTGCTCTTTTCAGTAATGCATCTTCTCAATGTTTTCAGAGAATTACCGATATCTCTTGTTCTTACTTTCCTGGCATTAACGTCCTCCGCCCTCCCTGTTCATTCAACTCAACTTACCCCCGCTAATTTCAGGGAGACCGTTTCTGTCGGTCTTTGGTTCATCGAACATTTCTCACCCCACTGTGTCCACTGCCAGAGTTTCGCTCCGACATGGGAGAAGCTAATTGGAGAAACAGAAAGAAACGCTCCCGCAGTTCGTCTCGCCCAAGTCAACTGTGCACTCTATGGAGGTATGCTAAACCCTCGTTCAAGTGAAGCAACCCGTGCAAACGAATACAGATTTTTGTAGCGAAAGTGGCATCAAAGGATATCCCACATTAACTATGTATTTCAACGGTGCCCCCATCGAGAAATATAAGGGCAACAGGCATTTGGACGACCTGGAAATTTTCATTAAACGACATGTTGATTCAATGGCCCCAGAACCACAAGCAATACGCTCATTCAACACCGAAGGAGAAGTGGTAAATCTCACCCCTGACACATTCACGAACCACCTCTCGAAAGGTCCAATGTTCGTCAAATTCTTCGCGCCTTGGTGCGGCCACTGCAAGAAATTGGCTCCCGTTTGGAAACAATTAGGACGACATATGCAGAACAAACTCACAATTGCACAGGTTAATTGCGACGACCATGGCGGTCTTTGTAAATTGTACGGAGTGCAAGGATATCCTATGCTCCTCTATCTCGGTACGGGTGGGCTGAGATCAGAGTATAATGGTAGTAGAAAGTTGCACGCATTAAAGGCTTTTTCCGAGAAAGCAAGCGCAGAGTGAGCAAACCATAATATATATATTTTTCACACTTTCCAAGCTTTCATTTCTAGAGGACTTCAAGCCATCAAATCCAGTCAGCTGAGCGAACTCGTCGCCCAAAACGAGGTTGTATATCTTCTCCTTCATTCGGCTACGGACAAGGAGATAATGGTGCGTATTTTGTGATCATTTGTGGTGGTCTTTAACACCATATAGGATATGGTTCGAAGAGCAGCCGGACCTCTCTTGGGGTCACCAGTAATATTCACATCCTCAGATCCTAATTTATTATCTCAATTCTCCATCCCACAAACCAGTACATGGGCTTTGGTTGCCTTCAAGGACCACGACATCCAAACACCCTCATCCATCATCCATGAACGCATATCTTCTGAGAAAAAACTAACAACATGGCTTCTCTCCCATCGTCTCAGTACCATAGTTGAGCTCAACCAAGACACATTTCAACAAGTCATGAATGCACCCCAGGAGCCCCTAGTGGTAATTGCCGCAGTGACAAAGGAGGTTACGGACAAAGTCAAAGAACGCTTCAAGGAGATTGGCAAGAAATGGAGAATAAGGACGTCAGGAAGTGGTACAACTCATGGGCGTGATATCGTCTTTTCTTGGATGGATTCGGAACGATGGTCAGACTGGATGAAAAGCATGTACGGGATCTCGAAAGATGCCAGTCATGACGAAACATTGGATGAAGTTCATGTCATCATTGCCGACCATAAGGTACATAGTCAGTGACTTACCCACTCTTCTTCGTCCTTATTCCAAACAACTTAGCGCTTAATTTATTATGACAACGACCTGTCAGAATCCCGGATTAAAATCACATCTACGGCGACTTTGTTTCCCGCTATCGAAGCTGCGGCAGCGGGTAAACTTCGCTTCAAGCATTCCGAGAATTTTGTCGAGAGAATGGCCAGAGTATGTACTTGCATAATTTTCATAAGTTTTGACTGATCATTACAATCAGTATCTAAACACAAAGATGACAGCGGCCGAAACGTACATCATTACATATCCATTTCGTACAGTAGTGCTTGTCCTCTTGGTCATCGCGCTCATCATTTGGGGGCTAAAAAAGCTTGTTGCGGACGATATCCCCGCAGATAGGGATCCCAGGGCGAAGGCTGATCGAATTGATTAGGTTGGTTATTGGGCCAAGATTTGTACTCTACATATATTTGCTATCCTGGAAGTGTGCCGTAGTATGATCTACAAAGCTTGAATTAATATAATAGCACACTAAGTATTGAAAAGTCATGACTAACTAAACATATTGTTCGAAAGATTTCCATCCACCTTTTTTGCTTGAGACACGTGCACCGGAATGTCATAACGGTACTCGTCCTAATCATTAGAATCAGCTTGAATTAACTAATTGAAGGTGAGGCAGGAGCGCCCGCAGATACTCTATCCTACATTTCCCAACCTTCCATGCCCTTTTTTACGCTGCACATACCCTTTCGCAGGTTGCGACCTTAGTTCACCATCGAGATAGCTCCCATAGAATCAAACGATATTAAAAAAGCATAAAGTACATTTCCCATACCTGTGCCCTGCCGTTATACGTGGTTTCGCATAACTACGAAAGGGCAGCACCCTGGAAAAAAAACGATAACGTACTCTTTATAGGATGGTCATAGAGGGTGGGTTATATGTTGGATGATATAAGGACCCTGTAGTGTACTGGGGCAACTTGCGATATATCCGTGCGCGCAGTTACGGTAGTCTGTGGAGGAGCTGTGAAAGCGCATTATGTTTTTAAATAAGCGTATGTGGAGTGCCTAAAGATTTAAAGAGAGATGAGATACAAAAAGATAAACTTTTCGATTGAGATGTAGTATTACGTCTCGATATCCTGGTCAATCACTTCTTATCTCCTTCTTTCTCTCCTTCTTCACCCCTCATACTCATTTCGATAGCTCGTGCAATCGCCGCGTCTTCATCTTCGTCTTCGTCTTCCCCCTCATCTTCATCCATATCAGCACCTTCATCCATTTCAACGTCGTCCTCTTCCGATAGGGCTAGTGCCTGTTGGAGCAACCTATCTTCTTCATCATCCGTTGCATCTGCTGGGGCGGTCGTCGCCGAAGGGGCGGTGGGTCCTTGAGCGGGCGCCACCACCGTGTTAGGGGCTGAGGAAGCCGCTTCCGCTGCTTCTCGTGCTTGTGCTTCCTGCATCGATACACGTAGTGCCTAGAGTAATTAGCAAAAAATTAGGACATAGTTCCATTACGAAAGCATTAACATCGAGAGTACCATGGCAAGCTCAGGGTCAAGACTAGGATCTACACCAAACTCAAAGGTATTGCCACCAGACCCTGATGCAGCCGGACCATCAGTCCCACCGAGGAGTTCGTCCGGGATACTGCTGCTCCGGTCACCAGATAGGATAGGCGAAGAAATCAGAACATCGGATAACAGATGGGCTCCCGAGGGTATCGTAACCAAATGTCTAAAGGCAAACTAAGGAACCGAAGGGAAAAAGTCAAACAAGCCACTTACGAATTATCACCACTACTCGCGCTATCAACGAATGCCCTCAAGACGCTCTTATTATCATCCGTCGTTTCTTCAATCCCATCTCCATAACAAACAACATCTACAGCCACATTATTCTTCTTTAGCTTCTTTGCAAGTTTAACCATCGATTTCTCATCTGCTGCCTGGCCGTCCAACGGGGAAGCAACAAACACAATAATACGTTGACGGAGATTCTTATTCTCTCGATGTTTGAGCGCAAGCTGAGCAATAGCAATTGATGTCGGGATGTCGATTTCACCGCCGATTTTTGATGACGCTGAATGTAACGCCTGTAATATCTGACCCAAATCTTTTGTATGTGTCACTAGAACCTCCGGTCTGGTTCATTCGCGTGAGGATTTACTTCTAAATAAGATAATTCTCGTCACTCCTCACCCTTTCCCAGCCATAGTCATGATTCCGACAGTATTTTCGGGATTGGAGTCAATTTTTGTTTGAAAGACGGTATTGACAGCGTCTGATTGAGCCTCGAATCGGGTCGGTTGATAGTCGCCATTCCGCATGAATTCTGAATTGTCAATGATCATCATAGTAGCTTCCAACGGCATGTTGAAGGGAAAGGGAATAAAGAGGCAGATACGTGTATGATATAAATCTTTGACAAACTGTCCAAGTCGCTGACGCGTCGAACGCGAATCCTTTTGTTGTGTTCTATTTACCACTAGCCATTTTAGGTATCAGATAAGATGTACAAATTCAGTATCACTAGAACCTAAGTCTTCCTCCAGCCTTACCCAGCAGCCGCCCTTGGCGCAATAGGTTGAGCTTGATACTAAAGCCAGGAACAGAAATAACGCACAAGGACCGACATAGTAAGATAAGATTTAGGCCAGATGGTGTCAGCCTTGGTCCCGCCAGCCGTGCTCCAGTGCGCAGGCGGGCGCGTTTCGGGGGGCTGGGCTTCAGGCACAGCTGTAATAGACTTGAAGCTTTGCAATAACCTGATCAGGAAGAACGATGTTTCGTGATAAGCGAACTAAATAAAGTTATATGAGTCAGATATTGCCCGCTCCTCGTGGGTCGTCACGGCATTCACCTGTTGGCCTAAGCAAATACGAGGCCCTGCATTGAACGGAAGGAATATAAAAGGATTTGGGGTCAGGTATTTATGCAGCCTCTCATCAATAAATCGGTCGGGATCATATTCACTAGCTGCATCAGAAACGTAATGAGCCTCGCAGCCCCCCTGTAAGAAAGGATCCTACCATCAGGGCCCCAAAGGTCCGTCCGGCGGTGCATAAGGAATACACTGTAAGGAACCCTTGGTATACTATCAACATCTAACAAACATAAAATAAATTGGTTTCGCACCTGGTATTCGGGGGAATATAGAAAGGTTTCCCTCCATTCTTTGGAGACCAGAGGGTTGGTTTATTTGTTGTCCTGGTAAGGGTGTATACAATAAATATAAGATGGAAGCTATCATGATGTAAAAGTGGGTTTCATACCTAATATTGAACGGTCTAGTCCAAATTTCAAGCCCTATTGTTTAACGACTTCAGAATTTAAGGCAAACAGACTTACACTGGGGGGTAGAGGCGGAGGGTTTCTGGATTATTATCAATATCCTTGGATCTGATCAATTTCCTAGTTTATTCGTGGTGCTTACCATTGATGACAGCCCTTAAATATTTCATATCCTTCATATTGTCGTAGGTGGGCCTCTCAGAATTTCCGAGCTTTGAAAGGATCTCCTCCCGGAGCCGCTGGAGAACCTGGGGGTGCTTTGCGAGCATATATACAGAGAACGTGATAGTGTTCGTGGTCTGAATTATAATGATGAATACCCAATACCTTTGGTTAAGAATACACCACAAACTGTATCTCGGCCAGCCAACAATATGTTAAGGGTTTCATCTCTAAGAACAGTCTCATCTAGAGACGATCAGTACTGATATTAAATATTTTACTCTGGAGGTTATACATACCTTCCGTGCATTTCATCAAATGATCCAGCAAACTCTCTCCTTCTTCCACTTCCCGGTTCAAACTAACATTCGTGTTGGTCGTTTTATCCATGTCAAGAGCACGCTTCCTCTGAAGGGCTTCAAGAAGTATAGGGTTGATGAAGTTGTGTATTGTCGCCATTTGAAGTTGGACCTTGTCTGTCCAGAACTCAGCTAAAGGCCAGAAGGCCCCGAACCTAGATCTCAAGGATATTGATCGCTGGACCTTGTCAAAGGCCTTCGAAAAAATATTAGCGGGGTGAGCCGCGGCGGTCGACGAGTGAGAAAGAGGCGAATAGTGGGGATAAGGGATGCCCGCATCCAGTGATTGTACGTCCTTCGCGAACAGGAACTCCGTGGCTGAGTCCATCGTAAAGCGAGATGCAAGGTCCTACTCAAGAAACGTCTTTCCACATGTGCTCTCACGTATCGGAGATCACACTACACACCTGTATATCTACGGGATACCCTTCGGAAAGCCGCACCTTTAGCTGTTTGATGGCATCTTGCGCATGCCTCTCGAAAATGTCAAAATGGGTGACACGGTCCTTATTAAAGAACGGTCTGGTTATTGCGCGATGAAATCTGATGTGGAAAAAGAATTAGGGAGGTTAGCGAATAAATGTTGATGGCCCTACTTCCACATTTCACCTGACGATGTAGAGGTTTTTAATTAGGGATCATGCGATTATTTCCAAGCGTGTGACTTGCCATCGGAATTAAAGACCCCCGTTCCAAGGAATGATTTCATCTGAAGATAAAATTCTGGGCCTGTAAAATACAGTATTTGAATTTGTTCAAGTAGGGCCTTCATAAAAGGTCGACCTTTCTCGAAATATTCAAACTGGGTGGCGAGGATCGCTTTGATGTACTCGGGCTCAGTTGTGAAAATCTATGGATGGTTCCTATATGTGAACGATACTCGATGCCCAAAACACCCACCCGGCTTTCGAACAGAATTTTAATGTTAAATGTATTGCCATAAAGCTTAGAGCATTCAAGAAGCGGGTCCCCTGGGGTCATGCTTTAGCACATGCGTGTCAAGGTGGTTATGGCATACCTGGATAGCCCTCCTTGTGGTTACGGACACTTTTCATGAGTAGGCTAATTCCTCCAGGCCATTTATCATAGACCTGCGGCGGTAAAACCGCCCCTCGGATAGCCGCAGCCTTCCTGTTTACATATTCTGCATACAAAACTTTCAGAGTCAATGTCACTGGAAGGGAAAGCGCCAAAGGCAGAATGAATGCCCATATCGGGAGTTGAATACCCAAGCATATTTGAGTAAAATGATGTAAGACATATGTACCCCCAAACGGAAGACATATGGATGGAAGGTTGCGAAAGAGAAACGCTGGTCCTGGAGGGAATTTAGGATACATGGAAGTTACACTTGAGGAAGTGAGTATAGAATACATCGGTTATGTAGCCCGGAATGTCCCTAGGTTATCACGGGAAACATGTCTGTCGTCTGAAGCCAAACCACGAGACTATTGATCGCGAGAAATCAAGTTTTGGGCTATGTATATAAGAGGCATTTTGATACTTTAGTTATGTATATATAAACCACAAATGACAGAAGAAAAGACACGCAACTGGCAGACTTGAACGCTTCTTTCGTGTAATATTTAAGTCGTGTCCTTACATGCAGCCACGTTGATTTTGAGTCTAATTAACGAGAACGCTACGCAATCTTTAGGGGTATTAGTTGTTGTGGTTAGGCTTGGGCGCTTGGCCATCATATAAGTTATCAACGCCCAGCCACCATCCATAATAGGCAGTTTATGCAAATTGCCTGCCCTCACGCAATCGGATAAGCAAACGGAAAGCAGTGAGACTTAAGTTTTGCGATTACCCTTTGCCCAACTTCAATATCTTGGAGAACGTCTACAGGTCGGTCATCCTTTTTCTTTTCTGTGCCCCGCAGTTCGCAGTCCACAGCGCTGACCATCTGCCATCTTTTGCTACTCCCGGTGCTGCGCATTGCATATAAATACGGTCATATTCGATTCCAGGTCTCCAACACCCCACGAACACCTTTTTACTTTTCATTTTATCACGAATAATCAGTCATGGAGGATGAGGTCGCAGCGCTTGTATGTGCACCACGACGCTCCTTCGTTTGCCAGCACGTTAATATTTGCCCCTGAATCAGGTTATTGACAACGGTTCCGGCATGTGCAAGGCTGGCTGTACGTAATTTTTTTTTGCAATCGACCCGCCATTAATGACTAACCTGTTTTGTTCACAGTTGCTGGTAATCAATTCTTTAGTTATGCTCTTATGATGGTACTGACCTGAATTTAGGTGATGATGCTCCGCGAGCCGTTTTCCCGTATGTTTTCATAACCGTTCATCAGTCCTCGCTGTTTCAATTTTTTTCTTCTTTAGTTCTATCGTCGGTCGTCCTCGTCATCAAGGTGTAATGGTCGGCATGGGGCAGAAGGATTCTTATGTCGGGTATGTAGCGCGTAACCTAATCTCATATCTCGATCTAATGGCCGATGGGCGATAGTGATGAAGCCCAATCTAAACGTGGAATTCTCACACTGAAATATCCCATTGAACATGGCATCGTCACCAACTGGGATGACATGGAGAAAATTTGGCACCACACTTTTTACAATGAGCTTCGAGTAGCACCAGAGGAGCATCCCGTCTTATTAACGGAGGCACCCCTGAACCCCAAGGCTAACCGCGAAAAGATGACCCAAATCATGTTCGAGACTTTTAACGCCCCTGCCTTTTACGTTGCAATTCAAGCAGTACTTTCTTTGTATGCATCTGGCCGCACAACGGGTATTGTCCTTGATTCTGGTGACGGTGTCACCCACACCGTCCCTATTTACGAAGGCTTCGCACTTCCTCATGCGATTCTTCGTCTTGATCTTGCCGGCCGCGATCTGACCGATTTCCTGATCAAAAATTTGATGGAAAGAGGATATCCTTTTACTACTACGGCTGAGCGTGAAATCGTTCGAGACATCAAGGAGAAGCTTTGCTATGTTGCCCTTGACTTCGAGCAAGAGCTTCAAACCGCTGCTCAATCTTCGGCTCTAGAGAAGAGTTATGAACTTCCTGATGGTCAGGTCATCACTATCGGCAATGAACGGTATGCATTTCGTCATAAAATAGCCGCTGTCTAACCCTGATTCTTCTTTCTTCGCAAGGTTCCGCGCCCCTGAAGCTCTCTTTCAACCTGCATTCCTGGGTCTCGAAGCAGCCGGCATCCATGAGACTACGTAAGCTTTCTCTCTCGTACGCGAAATGATCAACTTCTCATCACTTAGCACAGTTACAATTCTATCTTCAAGTGCGATCTGGATATTCGTCGTGACCTGTACGGAAATGTTGTCCTCTCTGGTGGAACTACTATGTTCCCTGGTATCTCCGACCGTATGCAGAAAGAGTTAACCTCGCTGTCACCGGCGAGCATGAAGGTTCATTCCCCGTTTTACTTGCGAAACAGTCCTATTTAACTACTTCTCCCGCTTATAGGTCAAGATCGTTGCACCCCCAGAACGAAAATACTCTGTGTGGATCGGTGGCTCTATTTTGGCTTCTCTCAGTACCTTCCAAAATCTCTGGTGTTCCAAACAAGAGTACGACGAATCTGGACCTGGCATTGTCCATCGCAGTACGTATCACCCACTTTTCCTTGACCTATCGATTTTTGTTTTGCTAATGTATAATGGCAGAATGTTTCTAAACGGGTCGGAGAAGGAACCTGGTTAATAGTGTTAGCTTATGGCGCTGACCTGTGCTACGCCCTGGCCTCTTTGATTCTTTGTTTTGCACGAAATTGTCTACTTGATATCTACGTTTATTGTCCTGACACATTATCTTTCAAATGATCAAAGCTTAGTTCGGAAGTCCTCTGAATGATCCTACCCTTCACTAGATGCTAATATTATTGGATTCTGATATTGTTCAGTTGGGCCAAATAATTTTCAGGGTTTATTTTTCGGTGTCAGTGTACTTTCTGCCTTATTGACTGATAGTAATGGAAAGATGAAGTCAAATGCCCCTGATCAATAATTTAAACAAATCTGGATTTGGCTCGGACTATAGAGTATATCTATTAGAACAGTTAAACCGAGTTCGGAAATCACGATTTATGAAGTAACTATTTTTTTCGACGCGCCTCATCACGTGACTCTCAGTAAAAAATAAAGTCAAACTTTAGTCATGAGATTTAATTTCACCCAAATGTAATTGTCAATTGCCAACCCAAAGTAGTTAAAAGCCATTCATTTCCTCCCAAATGGCTGAATCCACATTGAAAGTTAATAAAATCAAGATTTTGGATTACCTTTTTACTGACTTGTTAAATTCTTGGACTAAAGACTGACTAAGCATGACTTTACTTTTTACTGAGCGTGACCGCAGTGAACAGTATGGCGCAATTTTGCGATTCACGCCGCACAAATAGCGCACCCGCACCAAATTGGTCCGAATTCAGGGACTTAAATGTGCTGAGAGTGCGACTTAACGCTTATATAACAATTGATTTGTAAAGAATATCGAAAGAATTCAAAACATTTTGATTGGAGCTGAAAACGAGGTAAAAACTTATCAAAGTATTTACAAGTTCCAGACACGCAGTGGGAACGCTACTCGATAAGACGGCCATATCTGTATATTGTTCTCCTTATTCTAGAAGCACGGCGCTGGTCAGCTGCTGTAGCACTGTATCTAAATTTCACGACCCATCGCCCTAGAAAAAACTCCGAAAATTTTCGTCCATGGAGAGCACGATCATACCCGCACGCCGTCGCCGCCATTCTGGCTCCCTCGGTAACAGCGATCACGCCCTACCCATTAACGCAGACCCATCATCTACAATAGAACCTCCGCCTCGCCCCAAATCGACCCCAGGCGAGCGCCCACACCAGCGTAGGCGTCAACGCAGTCCCACGCATAGTTCAGACGAAGACGCAAACATCCAGGAGATATCAGTACCGACCCCAGCTGTTGAAGAACAGCAGTCGATGAAAATAGATTCTGTTATCGTGACCCAAGAAAGACCAACCCGCCCACTTCCCGCATCAAAATCTCGTTCTAAAATGACATCGCAGCTTTCTACACCAAACATACAAACACCCATACCTATCATCGCTAACCCATCCCTGCTTCCAGTACAAGCTCAAGTCGCACGCGGGGGTATAGCTTCATCTAATCGGCGTTTGTTTGTGGTTTTGGAGCAGGCATGCCTCGAAGCGTACCGAATCTCAGGCAGCGGAAATGGAAAGGGAAGGAATAGTAAAGGAGAAGGAGAGGTCAAATATACCCTTTTGAACTGTGATGATCATCAGGGAATTCTCGCGAAGACAGGCAGAGACATTGCGGATGCTCGACCTGATATTACCCACCAAGTCAGTTTTGACAGGGGGTGTGTGTTACCAGCTAATCTCCATCACCACAGTGCTTGTTAACTTTATTGGATTCGCCCCTAAACAAAGCCGGACTTCTTCAGGTGTATATCCACACGGCCAAAGGCGTGCTCATTGAAGTAAATCCTCATGTTCGTATTCCACGAACTTTCAAACGCTTCAGTGGGCTGATGGGTAAAGCAATTCCATTCTTTCTCTGGTATCTGACTTACTAAATCTTCGAAGTCCAACTCCTTCATAAACTTTCTATCCGAGGTGTTAATGGACCCGAGAAACTGCTTAAAGTCATTAAAGTATGCGCTAATCAGAGTAATCTTACCATTTCTAATCCACGCAACCACAGAATCCTGTCATTGATCATCTCCCTCCTAACACAATTAAACTTAGTGTGTAGTAAAGTTCTTCTGCTCGTTCATCAG
The DNA here is from genome assembly GCA_015584075.1 of Collybia nuda. Taxonomy (NCBI): domain Eukaryota; kingdom Fungi; phylum Basidiomycota; class Agaricomycetes; order Agaricales; family Clitocybaceae; genus Collybia; species Collybia nuda. The sequence goes on from MU150231.1 coordinate 24,129, forward strand.
CTAAAATCTAGTGTAGCCCTTTCTGGAGATGCCCCAACCCAAAGACTTTCAACTTACCTTCCCACCCTACCTTCGACGCACTCGGTCGCAGTTTTTGTCGGTGCCATGGCGCGCGGAAAAGATGATTTTGCGGATGGCTACGTAGACGAAAAAATTAGTATTAGCAATTATCCTTTAAGCGCAAGTGTCGCCTGCGGAAAGGTTCGTTCAGAACAAACAACATTGTCCAAGCTCAAATTCACCTTCTTTAGTTTTGTTGTGCCCTAGAGGAACTCTGGGACATCGTTTGATTAGCCATATATCTCACATCCTTTTGTTCTCTTGAATGTCCGTGCCAGATCGTGCCTTTTGCTTGCTTGTATTTACTAAGAAGCCAGATATCCAATCATCTGCACTTCAACTCGCAGACTCAACTGTATTCTACCACATATATGACACAAAACACCACCTACGTTCGTTTCCTACTTTACACCTCTCCTTACCCACATCCTTCTTAAGCTTGTCCCCACACACTCATTTTTCGCCAGCGACTCAACTCGCAATACACTGCTACCGTTCCTTGTATTGTTGTCACATAGGCATCTTAAGAATTTATATTTTTACAAGGGATATTGTGTAGAATGCACGGGTCTATAAGTATTCCATTGAGCAACGATTACAAGATCTTATCCGGATCATATCGACATATCGTAACAGTCACCATTGATCCCCTCCTGCCACATCCTGGCACACACAATTTGTGTCCAATTTTTCTACACGTGTAAACTGTGTAGAACGACCAATACCAGTTAAAACCCCTATAACAACACAGCTCGGAAGACCCCAACAGAGATCGCATCATCGATCCCCTTTTGCCCCATTTTCCAGCTTGAATTATAACCATCATGTCGACCGCCACACCAACTCAACCTCAAGCCGCCAGCGCGAGTCCTATGCCCCCTGGTGTCACCGATCCAGATTACAAGCCCCTCCCTGGCCGACTCGGCAACCTCACCGTGTTGCAACAACATGCTCTCGAGAAGTTCAAAAAAGAGCTCGTCGAGGAGGGAATCTTTGTTGAGGAAAGGATGGATGATGCTGCCCTACTCAGGTAAGCCCGCCTGCGCTTACCAATGAGGCGATGTTATACGATTACCATAGATTTCTACGCGCTCGAAAATTTGATGTCGTTAAGGCAAAAGAGATGCTGGTCGCTGCAGAGAAGTGGAGAAAGGACTTCGGTGTTGACGATCTCATCAAGTACGAATTCTCGCTACCCTTGTAAATATAAATTATTGATGAGATCGTAGAAACTTTGATTTCAAGGAGAAAGTGCAAGTCGACAAATTGTACCCTCAATATTATCACAAGACGGACAAGGTACGGCCTCTCAAACATGATGACCTGTATCTACTTAATTATATCTCCAACAGGATGGTAGACCTGTGTACGTGGAGCAGTTAGGCAAACTAAACATTGAAGAACTCTATCGCCTTACAACTCAAGAACGTTTACTTCAACGTCTCGTTTTTGAGTATGAGAAATTCATCTCCTACCGTCTTCCCGCCTGTTCTGCTGCTTCTGGGCACCCTGTTGAAACATCTTGCACCATTCTCGATCTCCGCGACGTCTCTTTATCCAATTTTCTTCATGTCAAGAACTATGTGATGGAGGCAGCTTCGATCGGGCAGAACAGGTACCCAGAATGTATGGGTAAATTTTATATTATAAATGCACCATGGGCATTTTCGATGATCTGGAGCGTTATCAAACCATGGTTGGATGAGGTTACTGTGGCGAAGATCCACATATTGGACAAGTCTTACGGGAAGGTGGTTCTGGAGCAAATACCGCCAGAGAACTTGCCCAAAGAGTTTGGTGGTGCATGCGAGTGCGCTGGTGGATGTTCGCTGTCAGACGCTGGACCATGGAATGTTGGAGGTAGCAAGACTTCCGAGAATGCGGCAAATGGGACCACACCTGTGTAGAGGCGAGGACCTAGTTTACCAAGTACCGAGATTAATGGATTTATTTTCTCCTTTGGTATTTTCTACAGCAAAAAATCCTCTATGAAAATAATATTCGTAGATCAGAAGTCTTCAACGATGCCTGCGTTTACATGCCCTATATCCGCTCTTTTCCCTCCCTGAACGTTCTCTCTAACAACTCATTGAATCTCTTCGGCCATTGCGCATTGACACCGTGTCCTGTTCCCTCCCACACTACTAACTCGGCTTCAGGCATGCATGACTTGATCCTCCTAGAACCTCGAGGCAAAACAAGGTTATCTTCATCACCTGTGATGATTGTGATTTTCGGAACTGAGCTTGAGATAGAGCGCAAACGTTCAGGAGAACAGTAGTGGGTGAGTCCTGCTGCCATCTGAGATATATGACCCAGGAAAGCCTGAGGAAGAGTAATGTCAATACGGCGCAGGTATGCCTGAGTGGGTGAATATTATTATGTAGAGAAGGATTTAAAAAATCACAATATATACCTCTGATTGCATATGTCTATTGGTTCTTCCCTCTGGATCACCTTCTGCTTTGGCGTTCAACCATGCCTCAGGATAAAGCATATCCATTATAATCGGAACTTTCTTTGCCACATCGGGGGTGACGATCAAGCGAGCCAGAGAGGATACTCCGGCCCACTGCACGTGTTATGAGTAAGGAGTTGAGCCTCAGTCGCATCACTCACAGGAGGCAAGTTATTCCACGGCCGCCCTCCTGGGGTCGTCACGGCTAAAAAAAGAGACGCTATCCTATCTGGTATTTTAGTTGCGAGCTCTTTATTCGCTGAGTTATGGTGCATTTAGGTATTCATAAAGAGTCGTTACCTTGAGCAATCATTCCTCCAAGACTTATACCCACGATATGAAGCTCACGCTTCTCAGTCCAACCTATATGATCGAGAAGAGCGATGGCATCCTCTGCCATCCCACTTGTCCTAAATAGAGAGGCTTTGTAACAAGAAATCTTCACGAATCAAAGTACGCACGTATATGGGCCTCTAGGATATCCTGAGTTTCCGACACCCCTATTGTCAAAAACAAGGACTGTGTGGGTATCCGAAGGGCCGAAATGGCGCACTTGGGGGCCCCAGGCAAAGGCACTTGAGTTTAGGCCCATTATAAACACTACTTTATATTCTGTGCCTCGTCCATGTTGCTCGTAATAAAGGGAATGGCTTTCAAAAATATCTGGGCCCTGCCCTCTTATCTTTGTTACGGGACAAAGTCCTTTGCGGACACATGTTGCTGGGTCAAACGCGGTTGGAAGTTGAGCAGATGACATGAATTACGCATAGTATATTCGGGTCGGCTGTGGGTTACCAAATCAACACAGCCACCACAAACTTTTAAAAAAAATATGTTAATTGTAAGCACTTATCTTCATAAAAGTATTATTTACTAGTTGAGGTCGAGTCACAATCCCGCCGATAATTCCCGGGATGACCCGAGAATAACCGAAGGAATATTACCACGAGCAAAAATTAGTGCCAAGACTACGAATGCCAACGGCCCACCTGTTTAAATTTGTTGATCGCTCTCTTATTCTCCTTTCTTTAGACCGTTTTGGCTGTGTTACACACACACATAATAGACCGCTGACTATCTAATCTAGAGCCTCTCTGGCCCATTCAAATCTTGTCACTGGTCTCTGACCTTATTGGGCGCTATGCTACCCAAGGTCGCGACCCAAATCCTTCACAGCACCACTCGTGCTGCCGCGTCTATCCAGCACCAGACATATACCATCAGGAATGTTTTACAGCTTCAGTCATCATCAGGACCCTCGTCTGGATCAGGCAATTTAGCGCCTTGGAACAATACAGGGAGCTCACATTGGGGAAATAACGGCCCAGGTCCAGGCGGTGCCAAGTATAGTACGGGTAGTCGGTTTCAACATGGTTATACTGTACGTTGTACCGTCTCTCTAAGGAGCGTTCACTCATAAGTGGCTAGGGTGCTGCACGAGCCGTAACACAAGCAAATTCACTCGCCCCCAGCGATGGGACTTTCAGTCACAATGACGAGACGGAAGAGTTCCCCAGACGCGTCTCACTCCAGACAGCGAAAAGGGCACGCATTCGAAGCAACAGTCTTTCCATTCCAGTTCAGGATCGTCGCGAACGTGGAGAGAAATTAGGTGTTTTGAAAACAGTTCAGCTTCATGCCCGATCTCGACATGTATTTGCTCCTGCATCCTCACCTGACAACACGAATATCGTGGAGATGCAGCCATTGGCTACTTTAGACGTTGGTCCACGCCCCATCCTCATCCGTCGCAATTCCACGTCAGCTCCTCTTACCTGTTCGGAGAACTTCGATCCCACCGTACCTGCTCCCACTCCTGCAACATTTGTTCGTCGAAACTCTACTTCGAGTTCAGACGAGGTATCGTACCATAATCTGCCCCCTGAATTCCCCACTTCACATCTCGTCACCGACCCCGCTGCACCCCAGACTATCCAAGATCCTGCCAGGCCCGTGCACGAATCGGCGGATTATATCCAGTTAAAGGAAGCATGTGAGACTGGCCAAGCTACTCTTGTGGCGGAAGTTGTACGACATTTCCGTCAGAATACATCTACGCCCTCTATTCGCGAGTTTAACCAGGCGCTTGAGGGATTACAAGTCACTCGCCGCCCTGGCGAACCTCTTCATTTACTTTTGGAGACGTATAATGACATGCTCAAGCACGGCCTACTTCCTAATCACCGGACATACGTTACACTTATCATGGCTCTCTGTGATCGTGATTTTGAGGTTCACAAGTCAATTCAGACCCTTGAATTGCGTCTCAAGAATTCCTCGCTACTTGCTTCTGCAGATGCAGAGACAGATCGCCAACGGATTGAAACCCTTCAGGGAGAGAACAACTTTGCCTCTGCCATGTCGTTATTTGAAGTGATTCTTACTACTGGTATGAACAGGCAAATCAACGCCCTTGTATACATGAACCTTCTCCGATCTGCAGCTCTCCATTCTAGCATCAGTAGTGCTATCCACATCTTCGCTCAGCTCGAGAAAAGATCAGATCTTGTACCCAAAGCTCGCATCTACCTGTACATGATCCAGGCATATACTAATGTTGGGGACCTTGCTGGTGCTGAAGTGATTTTCCAGGAGTTCTTATCGGCATGCAAATCTGGTGCTGTGATCTGGAAGACCGCTCATGAGAAGGAGAAACAAACTCGAGCCCATTTACAGTTGTGGAATCAGATGATCGAGGCCTATTTCCGGTGTGGCTTCCCTGATAAAGGAATCCATCTCCTCGAACAAATGATCAGCAGTCCTGTGGGCAAATCCTTTGGGCCCGCAGATATCCCACCCACTGCGACTTCTACATTCACGACTATTTTGTCCGGTTTTTGTCAGATGGGGGATATCCCCACCGCCTTAGTTTGGTTCGACCGGCTTTTACAACAGGCAACAGAGGCCGGAAATCCGTTTGAAATCACGGGTACTGCTACAAAACCTGACGCTGTGGCCTGGTCGGTCATGGTGGACGCCCTCGCCCAGCAAGGAATGGTGGATGATTTGAATCGTCTGTATCTCATTCATCTCAACCAGAAAAGCAAACACAACACCGTTGGGAATATGGAAAAAACAACAGTTTTTATAGCCAATATGCGTAAAATCAAGGAGCTTAGCAAGGAGCAGGCCACGAGGACATTGTCATTTTTGACTGAACATGTAGTCTCCCACGACAGCCTTGGTTGGAGTAATATCGAGGATATGACACAGGAAATTTGGGAGGCATATATGTCTTTCGGTATGTATGAGGCTGCGGCACTTCAACTGATGCAACTAGTGCATAGGTGGGAAAAGCTGGAGCCTGGTCCATCCGCGACTCGCACATTTGAACGACTCCAACATAAGCAGCTCTTGTTCACTGAGAAAGTCTATGAACAGACGCATGGCGAAGTTTCATTCGAAGTCGTGCTCCAGCTTGCAAGGGCCGCTGATGCGCTCAAAGTCATGCAACAAGCGGAATATACGCCATTCTTCCTTCATGCTTATGGATTCTCCCGCAACGCGGGTACACTCCCAGTGAGCGAGATGACACTGCGCGATTGGGAGTTGGTCCTTTATGCCGCGGTTGAGATGGAGACATCTCATGCCCAGACAACGGTTTCCCAAAATGCTTTCGAAGGCCTTCTTTCACTCCTTGAAGACATGATTGAACACAACATCGCCTTCGATAAGGTGCACACCAACCTGATTAGACGTATTGTAGAGATTACCGTCACACAACGAGGAGACGAAGGGAGGGCTACCTTGGAATCATTTGGCCCCAGCTTCCAGACCGCTCTTGCTGCTGACCACGCCACCAGGCTCGAACAGGCATTGGATGCAGCGACACCTGGAGTCCTTCAGAACCTTGGGCAGTCATCATTAGTACATCCTACGCGATTGTCTATCGACCAACATCAAACACGCAGTGTTGAAGGAATCTTGTCAAAACACACATCCCACCGTGCATCCGTCATGAAGGCATATGGAGTATTCCGGAATGGGATAGAAAGAGGTAAAGCAACCACGCCATTGACGATTGGTCGGCTTATCCAGAGCCTTGGACGTCTGGGTGAAATGGAAGCTGTGAGCGAGGCATACACCATTGCGCAGTCGGTTTTACAACTGCTAGAGCTGCACAAGGCGTGGCAGGCGGAGGCTTGGTTTACGATCGAGGATAGTATGATCATCGCCCTCGCGCACCATGGGGACATCGATTCTGCGCATGTTCACAGGATGAGGATTCTGGAGCAGGGCGGAGCTCCGACCGCCGATGCATACGGCGCACTAATACTGAATGTCAAGGACACTACCGATGATACTTCAAACGGCATGGCACTCTTTCAAGAGTCTCAATCGCGCGGTGTCGCTCCAAACCAGTATCTATACAACAACATTATTTCCAAGCTCGCCAAGGCACGGAAGGCCGACTATGCCCTCGAGCTCTTTCAACAAATGAAAACCAATCATGTGGCCCCGTCCTCGATCACATATGGTGCTGTGATCGGCGCCTGTGCGCGCGTGGGAGACGTCCAGTCCGCCGAGCTGCTGTTTACTGAGATGATTCAGGCCCGAAACTTCAAGCCTAGGGTGCCACCATATAATACAATGATGCAGATGTACACGACAACGAAGCCCAACCGCGAGCGTGCTCTGTATTTTTATCAGGAACTGATGAAAGCTGGCGTTTCCCCCACAGCGCATACTTATAAGGCAAGCTCCTTCACTACAATAAATTCGCTGCAATCATATTTCATGACTTCTAACTTACCATCATTTAGTTATTAATGGACGCATATGGTATTGTCGAACCCGTCGACATCAAATCTATGGAGGAAGTTTTCCAGTCTCTCCGGGATGATAACTCTGTCGAGATACAGGGCACGCATTTTGCAACGCTTATCAATGCTTATGGATGCGTTCAAAAGGACCTCGATAAGGCGATAGATGTCTTTAATTCCGTTTCTACTTACCCGCACGCCCCCCTCGACGCCGTAGTCTTTGAGGCCCTTATTAACGTACTCGTTGCTCATCGACGCACGGATCTCATTCCAGAGTATATCACCAAGATGAATACCGCAGGGATCCACATGACCGCGTACATTGCTAACTTCTTGATTAAGGGATACGCGATGGTTGGGGATCTTGAACACGCACGCAGTATCTTTGAATCACTAGCTGATCCTGCAGAAGGCATGGCGGCGCCGAACAACCATACGCCACATGAAGTTAGGAGCTCACCAATTATCAGTCATATGGATCCTGTTTATCGTGAGGTATGACGTTCCTTGAGTAAATCAGTGCGAACTCCTTTTAAATAGTCATTTCTAGCCTTCAACATGGGAAGCCATGGTTCGGGCGGAACTTGGATCCGGAAATCGACAAGAAGCGTTTGAACTTCTGGAACGATTGAAGGCTAGGTCAGTTCTACCTCATATCTCCAAGTCGTTAACACTGACCTTGTCAATATAGACAATACCCCGAGGCTGTGTACAACCGCATTAGTGGAATAATGGTCGACCACTCGATGGTCCTCCCTTGATTCTGTGCAGTGTTTTCTTATCGTTATCGTTATTGGTCATACGCAATCGCGACGCTCATTCCTTTGGCATATATTTTCAACACATTGTATCATATTTATCGACAAGGTATTCAAGTGTATATCTAGAACTACGAAGACGCTTTGGCTTTGACTTGGCTTACTTATCAACCTTATGATTCAATGGTCAAAAAAGTACTTACTAGTATTAGCTATAGTCGACCCAAAAACATACGCCCCACCCCTCATTTGCTACTGCTATTTACGAGAAAGACAATGGAATAAATATTAATGGCGATGAATAGATAAAATCACTTCAAGATTCATTCATACTTTTACAAATTTACACTGCAAAGACACAATTTCTTCCCATGCCAATGCCTCCTCTTCAGGCTCATTGAGCATATATGTCGATACAGACTCTACGCCTGGGCGAGAGATGTAACGGATAACTGTATGACCTGATAGTCCAGCAGTGGGATTTGGGAGTTGTGTTATGTAGGCAAGCGATAACATGATCTCTGGAGTGAATGTTTGTGGATGGAGGCCCAGTGCCTAAAAAACATGTTCGGTTAGTTAGTCGATCTCAACGCATGTTGGGCCGTATGGAGTACCTTCCATCCAATAAGGGCACCCAATGTAAGCTGATCAGGACTGGTCAAAGTCACAAACTTATCCCATCCGTTCTCAACGCGTCCCCAGTCTACAACATCCCTTTCACTCCCTTCGACTGCGCTCTGGCTGTCTAATACGATAGCTTCAACATGACCAACCTCTTCAGCTTCAGCTTCATACCACAATTCCTCCTGCACCTTCTTTCTCTTCTTCTTCTTCCCTAAGGCAATCCGTGTGTCTTCTTCCACATCTACACTAGTCACGAACATCCGTGGGGGCAATGTACCCATTTGCTGCTTCTCCGACGGCGGCACTAGGCGTACATACCCGTTGACGGGATGACCCAGTGGTGTGGCCCTGTTGTCCTGTATGTTCTGTAATGTCGCTTCGACTTCTTGATTTTCACCCTCTGACCCAGTCCATGTTGTTTCAAATACGATCTTTTTTGGCAATGGCCCAATCATACTCTGCATAAAGCCTTTCTTCTTATTCTTGTTTCTGAATCCAGCCATCATAATTTCACCACCACCTTCATTTGTTGTTTCAATCCCTCTGGCTACGTGCACTTGCTTCATTTTTTCCATGGACGAATCTACATCCATGTTAGTGCCCGGATCCAGCTCTCCCTCCTCAGCATTTCTGCCAAACGCATTATTTAGAGCGGACGCAACACTTCCAGCGGGGCCTATACAGTCACGCTTAGTAGTGGGTTTTACAGGAGCTATAGGCATTGAGTTAGCATCGGAAGTGCCAGGCGGGGCTTGAGAGAGCGGATGAGCATCGTGGTATTTCTTGACCCTACGACGTATATTGCGGCTGTGGGTAGAGTGTTTTCCGTGGCCTGGAGGGACGGTAGGTCCGCTGAAGGAGGGGGATCAATGGGGGAGAAATACAATAAGAGATGCAAACGAACACGGATGACTTTGAAGGTGGCGGCAAGGGTTGAATAGGTTTTGTTTTTTGCAGGACAGGCTTTGATGACTGTATGGAGGGTAGACCAGAAGACAAGGACGAAGAGGAAGATGAGGATGAGGATGAGGATGAGGATGAGGAGGAAGATGACGACGACGATGAAGAAGAAGACGATGAGCTGGATGTTGACGATTCGTCACCTGAATCGGATTTGGACTCTTTGTTCGGACGTGAACTGGGAGAATGGACGGCCCTTCCTGGAAGAAACACTGCTGATTCACGCTTGCGCTTTTTGGTGTGCGGTGGATCTGGCAAGTAGCTCATTAGTGGTGGTAGGAAACGCAACATAAGGCTTGCCTATAGTAAGCCCCTTTCGTTTTAGCGAAGCACCAGGGTAAGCAGATGGGAGGAGCTGAACAAGTACAAGATCACCATCCCTTATGACATCGAGTGGACTCTGGTCGAGCAGTTCAAACCCGTCAAGAACGAGGACGACACGAGCTGGGTCAAGAGGAGTAGCTTGAAGGACAGGAACATTGGAGAAGATAGCATGCTTGAGGTCTAGTATGGAGATAGAATTGTGAGTTGGGGCATACCAAGCCTTGAGAGTTGGAAGCGGAGGAACCGTTTGAATTCGCAGTCGCATCGAATGGGCGCTTGTATGTATCAAAAATAAAATTCTAATTTGTTGTCACGTCATCACCCATCACATGACCGTGACGCCTAGGATTGCCATCGCGACATATTCCATTTGGAAATTCCATTGTCGTGACTGATAAACATCGGCTCATCCTATGCATTTATGAAAATAACACGCCCGTGCTCAAACCAAAAATACGTTGTAAGGCCTCTTCTGCCATACACATATTTCCTTTCTTTCGTTGAGAGTACATTTTCTTGACGAATTTCTTTTTGACCCAAGACAGGCCCATCCATGTCCTCACAACAGAGCACACTGCCCTCAGGAACGAACCTAGATTTTGGATTCTGTCCCTGGATCGAAAGACCCCCAAAACACACCTAGGAATTTGGACTAATCTGGATACCAGCGGCGAACATTAAAAGGTCAAATTGACTCGCTCCCCTTTGATTCCCCTCTTCATCCTTTTCCTTCATGGCCCATCTTCTCCCTACTCTCCGTCTTGCTGCTCTCGGTAAGCATTTTCTTCCTTTGTGATCGACGCGTCCTCAACTCCCATGTTGTCTATAGGCACCGTCGTGGTATTCTCAATAATCGTTTTAGGGTTGAGCTCTCATGTGACGGCGTTAACAACAACATACTATGGAGTATATTTCACATTTGCTGCTCTGTCCATTGCAACAGCGGTCCTCTCTATCCTTTCTTTACCGGCAATGTAATCATTTGTCTCTCTTGCATAAGTGATCATTCTCATCGTCGTTACAGGATTATCATCGACCGTCTTCGCAAAGGCGCGTTCACTTCCATGATCCTGGTAGAATTGGCATGGTTGGGTGAGCTACTTCGACCTGCCCAAATACCCTACGCTGATTGTATATACCGAAGGCTTCCTCTGGATCCTTTGGCTTGCAAGTGCAGGTACCGCCACTCAGGCAACTGTCTTGTCGTTCGCCTTGGGGTGTAACTATCGCAATTGTAAGTGAACCCTTTAAAGTCCCGAACTGTCTGTAACAGATTCTTATCTCCTAGCCGATCTCAACACCGCATGTCGCGAGTTCTCTGCCATACAAGCGTTCTCTTTCCTCAATTGGCTCATCCGTGGGTGCATTTTTTGCGTCTCCTCTGACCCCGTATTCATCAATTTCCCAAATAGTCCTCGGCTACACGTTAACTCTTTTCGCATTTTCTCTCGTCGCCGCTAATCGTGGAAATGCGGTGTGGACTTCTGCTGTAAATAGCGCTGATTTTAATGCTCCCGTCACTCCCCAACATAATCACGGCGACAAGACCATTGCCCCTCAGTTCTCAGGGGCATCACAGCCAGTCTATCCTGTACAAACACAGTATCCGCCCCAGGGTCCAGTCGCTCCTGGTTGGACTGGACAACCCCAGAGTGTCCCGACTCCTACACAAAGCCCCTATCCCCAGGTTTAGGAAAATCCACATTTACCTGCAACTATGAATTACGGACGTCTCATCCGTGATGTCTTGTTTCCCTTATTCCTTGTCGTTTGTGTGTGTGTAGCTCTCACATATATATATATATATATATACATTTGCCATAAAACAATGATATTTTCGCCAATGACGTTTGATTCAATACTCGATCACTAGATCAAGAAAATAAATGATTTGCCGAAAGTCTAGGCAAATCGTTGTAAACGACGTCCGAAAGAACCCAACCAACATTACTCATCCAAACCCAATAATGTCTTTTTCACGTTTTGCTTTGCAGTGTCGTGGCTGGCAGTCTCAGACTCGGTCAATCCACGTTGGTCGCAGTTCTATCGTTTCGAGCGCCTTTCGAAGACATGTGGTAAAGTCGTCGCAACAACGTCGCTATTCGGCCTACCCGGATCGGAATTCTGTTGGGGTGAGGACACACCATTTCATAAACAAACCATGGTATAGCTAAATGGGGAGGTCATCATATAGGTATTCACTCCAAAATCCGCTGCCCTTTTCATTGCGACGGGTACCGCCCTGTTTTTCTATTTCAGGTATGAAAAGGCCAAGCTTCTTGAAGAGCGTGGTATGTGTATTGCATAGTGTTGACTATATAGAAACTGAAAAAAATATGATTAGAGAAAGAGCGGGCAAGCAAATCATATGGCCGACCGCAAATTGGTGGTCCGTTCTCACTAACAACCCCGTCTGGGGAAACATTCACAGAGAAGAACCTTTTGGGCAAGTGGTCGTTGCTCTACTTTGGGTTCACAAATTGCCCGGATATCTGTCCAGAAGAGCTCGATAAGGTGACGGCCGTCTTGAATGTAATTGGTACGCCACAAAATCAAATTACAAGACTGTTCTAGGTGATGAACATGAGACACAGAAAAGGAACATGGCACTATTTTCCAACCAGTATTCATCTCCGTGGACCCATCACGCGATTCACCAAAGAGGATTGGACAATACTTGGAAGACTTTCATCCTTCGTTTACTGGTCTGGTTGGCACTTATGAAGCTATCAAGGCGACATGCAAGTCGTACCGTGTGTACTTCTCGACCCCACCCAACGCAGACCCCGAAGGCGACTACTTGGTCGACCACTCCATATTTGTTTACCTTCTTGATCCCGAGGGAAAATTCGTTGAGGCTTTCGGGCAGAGTGCGAGCAAGGAGGAAATCATTGACAAGGTTGGAGAGGTCGTGGACGATTGGGTAAAGGAGACGGGGAAAAAAGTATAATACTTATGACCGTAGTGGAACGTTTGTTAGTTGTATAGAAGTAAAACTAAGTACACCCCCCCTCATCAATATTAATGCCTGTACATCATATACTTTGAATGCGGTGGGAGATACCGGAGCTTGTAAGTCATCAGGGTCAAAAAAAACGTTGGGTTGGGCTTCACGTAATTACGAAAATAGGTACCCCCAAATAAATATAATATACGGGACGTCAGTTTTTTTCTTCTGCTTGACAGCGACCTTCTCACCAGTTTTCCTTGCTCCAGCGTTCACTTTCTGGCAAGAATACTCTTCCACTCATTATTGAACCGTCAGAACTCACCCTCTTATTACAGTTCGAAGTGTTTTCGTTGACATGGACGCGCTCTTTGCCCCCCTGGCCGATTTGGTCGGTGCCAGCGTTGATCAAATAAAAGTTAGTTCTCTCTTTACTGACCCGGTCAGAGTTGGCTTTTCATGGCTTTTCAAATAGCTCATATCATGTCTCCTAATTGCATACCCCCTGGGCAGTCTCTTCGTTCGGATACCCTCATCAAGCCCAGCATTACGCCACTTGTTCAGCATTACTGTCGCGCTTTTCTTCTTCTTCCCAGTACTTAAATTGTACTCTGCATTCTTCCAACTCCTCGCTAGCATCATTGGGACATACTTTATTGCACGGTTCGACCACAGCCCCCGCATGCCATGGATCGTTTTTGTCTTCGTTATGGGTCATCTTACTATCAAGTAGGTTTCCTAGCACTGAAATACTTTACTTTGCTAATTATTGGACAGTCATGTTATTCGTGCGATCTACGGATTGAGTTACGAGACTATGGAAGTCACTGGTCCTCAGATGGTCCTCACAATGAAGCTCACCACCTTCGCGTGGAACGTTTGGGATGGACGCCGACCGACAGATGTATGTCAACTCTCGATCGTCTCTTATACCAATGTTGACGTAAATCATTAAAGGATTTGGACAAATGGCAAACTTCAAAACGGATCACTCAATACCCTTCACTTTTGGAGTTTCTAGGATATTCGTGAGTTGACGTATCCTTTCTGCAAATGGCTAATGCTTATCATTATACATTAACATAGGTTCTACTTTCCTGGTATCCTGGTTGGACCGTATCTCGACTTCCCAGAATATAGAGATTTGGTTGGAGAAGTTATGTTTGAGGATCCTCAAGCCAAAGCTAAAGCTAAAGCTGGCCGGAAACTCCCAGTTGGAAGAAAACGTGTTGCTTATTTCAAGATGTTAATGGGTCTTGTATACCTTGGGCTTTTTGTTGTTTTTGGTGGAAAGCTCAACTACGCTACGGCTTTGACACCTTACTTTGCAAGCAAACCTCTTGTCATGCGGTATTTACGGTTGATTCTCGTGTTATCTTTCTCTAACAGGCGACATAAGAATTATACTCTTCCAAGTTTATGGGTTCTTCGAGCGTTCTAAATACTATGCTATCTGGACCCTCACCGAGGCAAGTATCCACGTGTCTTTCTAAGATGCTGTGACATTATACTGATCGATATCCTTGCCATAGGGCGCTTCTATCCTTACTGGTCTTGGTTTCACTGGTTTCAACGCCCAAGGCCAATCCCAATGGGAGGGTGCTGCCAATGTTAAAGTCATGGAGATTGAGTTCCCTTCCAACTTCAAGGTCCTTCTGGACTCCTGGAACATGAAGACCAATGTGTGGTTGAGGGAGTGTGTTTATAAGCGCGTCACTCCTAAAGGTAAAAAGCCCGGTTTTAGGAGTAGCATGATTACCTTTTTCACAAGCGCATTCTGGGTGAGTCTTCAAATATCACTTGGAATTTTGCCTCCTAACAGTAGTTTTCACAGCATGGCATTGCAAGTGGATACTACCTCACCTTCTTAATGGGTGGCTTCATTACGACCGCTGCACGCCTTGCGCGAACTAACATACGGCCACTCCTCCTTCCCAAGCCTGGCGAAAAGTCTTCGGGGTTGAAAGAGTTTTATGACCTTCTTGGCACGGTTCTCTCCACTGCCATCCTCAACTATGCTGCATCACCTTTCATGCTCCTCACTGCCTCTAGCTCAATCACCACGTGGTCGCGTCTCGGTTATTATGGACACGTTATAATTGGTGGTGGACTTGTCTTCTTCTATGCAGGTGGTACGGGATATTTCAGGCGTCTCCAAGCTCGACGAGGTATTGTCGCGCCTGTAAGGGGTGCTACCACTCCTAGTGGTGGGAGTGGTGCGAATACACCAACAGCCGAAAAGAACTTTACAATGCCACCATCATTGGACAAGATCGTGCCTTCCCAAAAGTAGAATCAACCAGTAAAGATTTGATATAAGGAGAGCTAAATATATAGTATAATGTTTTGATCATAGAAAGTGCATTTAGTACGAGTTGGAATAGGATGTTCCAGAAACAATCTTGATACTAGAAAGAATCTCAATTATTATAACATGTCGCTATCCTCTTGCATGAAGATTTTCATCTTAAATTCTTTCGTATCACGTTCGGCATCATCATCCGCCCAAGTAATGTCCTCGTCATCTAGTTGCGTCCCATCGGCTAGTAAATTTCGATGAGCAGCATCCTCTGTTAAGGTGTCTACGTCCACTTCTTCCTCTTCCTGCTTCATCTTCCGTTTTAACAATTCTTCCTCGTCCTCCTATTGAACATTTCAGTGTAAGATATACGTAACCCAGTTCATAGAATAACTTACGATATCGAATTCGTCTTCTTTCTCTTCATACTCGACGTTCTCATCTACTTCTTCAAAGCCGCCAGCGAAGGCACCCCATCGTTCGGGGTTTGGACAATGCCAGATGAGAATATTGCCATGATTTGTGGTTGAGGCAATCGAAGATTTATTTGGGTGCCACTATTAATAATTAGCAAAACCAACACAACTTTTCATAACACTGACGTGTAAATGGACTAGAGGTTCTCTTCCCCCATCCAAAGCACTTGCAAATTGCCCATCATTTGAAATATCCCAGATGTATATCTTGTGGGTCGCGGGATCTGCTGCCCCTGCCAGCCATTCTCGATTGGGTCTCTGAAAGTGATTACACGTACGTGAAGAATCTCACCTCCTGCAAGCCATTCTCCATCAGGACTGTAAGACATAGCATACCATGCGGTCTTGTTAATTGGATCATTGAACCGGTGGGTAGGTTCAAGCTCCTGTTCAAGATATTCCCCGTTGGGGTTTGGGGGGGGATAGTGAGGTAAATTGAACTGTCGTAGAGTTCTATCAGAAGAATTTGTGATGAGACGGCTGGTGGTGTTGACCGAAATTTGACAGGACTCGATTAATAAGGAATGAGCAACTGGCTGGATGCACATTTTCACCGTCCGGATTTTACAAAGTCAAAACCCTTCATTCCACCTGCACCCGTGATCTTGTGTCTGGCGACCATCTTATGGGATCCAAAATTATATCCATCAGGTTGATAGGTATGGGTGATAGCAACTCACGATCTTCGTTCGTGTATTGAACACAAGGACTGACCCAGAGGACGTGCCGATAAATATATGTTTTCCTGATGGATCGAATCGTGCAACAGTCATAGCAGATCTAATCATGTCGCTCGATTGGGAGGAGAACAGGGAAAAAAGTGAGTGTCTGACCGATTCTTGTTGTGTCCATCATCCTCGCTATCGTCCAGTATTTCGCAAAGTTCTACGCGTGATCTGTGTTCTTTACGGAGGTCGGCGAGGTATGCTTCACCAGTGCTCATCAATGCGAGGACGATGTTGCTAAAGGGACGAGGGTCCTATGGTATACTGGGCTGTGAGTTGCCGCAACAGGACGTACCTATTTCGTGGGTGGAAAGACGCCGAGAGAACTGGTGCATCGAATCGAATCGTCGCGTGTCGTTGCAGTGGATCGCATTGAGAGGCGAGATCCCAAATGATGACGTTCCAGTCTTTTGAAGACGTCAAAACCCATCGCGAGTTTCTTGACCAGCTGGATTGAAACGGTTGGGATCGCAATAAGAGTGTATACGGAGAAATCATACTCGAGGCTTGTCACCGCTTTAACATGACCCTCCAGCCAACGAACTGGAGCTCGCGTTTCGAGATCCCAGATAGCGGCAGCACCGTTATTCCTACCTGCCCCAACATATCGCCCGGATGGATCGAAGCGGGCAAATAGGGCGGAAGCAAAGAGCGAAGTTTGTACAGCCGTGGGGTGCGTGATATTAAAGGGACCTGTTTTCTTTTCAGCAAGGAGCATAAATTCCGAGAGAATACACTAACTGATGAGGGATTCATTCATTGTACAATTCTTTAATCTGACCCTGAAGTCAGTCTACAGGCCTGAGCTTGAGTTTCAAGGAAGCCAACAAGCACAAGCCGTGAATTGTGCTAACAGGATTATCCGAGAAATATTCAAATTATCCTGTGATTTCTCTAACATAACTTCTTAAATATCCCCATAAGCAAATCTTGAGCAAATGTCAGAATACTTTCGAGTATCCTTCACATATTGACCAAATTTTGCTCAGCATTTTTCAAACATTTTCCCTATAACACCTAGCCTCTGAGGTTTTTGACTTTGGTTAGTTCTTATAATTACAGGCTCTTCATTATCATTGAAAGGGGTTTAAATTATTGCAATAACATTGTATTTAATTTAGGTATACATGTAATAGACAACTCTACTGCATCCTTGCTGCATACCAGCAGACCTTCTTATTGACATGTCCCATTGCAAAATTGAAGTGGTTATTATCTTGGTATCAGGAAGGCTATAGAATGCTGTGTGGATAATTAATGCTAACAAAGGTTCGGCATTGCTTGACATGACTCACATGCAAATAGAGCAACATTGCTCTGCTCAGCAATGAGTTCTGATGAGGTGGGGTCATGTTATGTGCATATACTGGGAGTAGAACTCACATATCAATGGGTGATCAATGCACTGTTATAACCACTGAACCTGGTCATTCTCCTGAACTTCTGTTTCTCAATTAGCATATCCACTGATATCTAATAAACAACAAGTTAAGCAAATTTAGACCAGGAATTTCTTATTTCCCTCAGCATGCAAACCTGGCACAAGTTCAGTATAGTATTGGCATGCCAACAAATTTGCTACACACTGGTGTCCTGAACCTGATACCACCTACCCAACCCTTGATGTTTCCAGCAGGGCCATGGCAAAACACCTTGATACAGGCTGATCTGTCCATTCAAAACCCACATTGCACAGGAACTAGCAGATACAAATCAGTCTACAACTTGAGGAAAAAAACTTTACTTACCCATTTAGTTCACATTGGAGAGCATAGTGGTGAAGGATATTAGCAATGTAGGCCAGGTATCTTTGATCATCATGGTCATTGTCAAGGAGAGAGAAGTGGTAAAACACATCATGCAACACCTGAAAACTCTTTTTAAGTTAAATTTCTCACAGTAACAGATTATCCTGTAAGGACAATTCAAACTAATCTCAAATAGCCTTAGATTTAACTGCTAGAGAAATGCCACTATGGGGAAATTAAGGAAAATCCAAGCTTATTTGAAATATGCTGTGGATAACCTTCTGGCAGAATTTACAATGTTGTGCTGTGCAGGTGACATATGGTGCTCAATTTGTAAAAAAAACCCATTTTTGACCTGAACTTACTATTGAGCTGAAACTTCATGGGAATTTAGCCAGTCAGAATTTTTGATGAAGGCTGCCAAACTTTGAAAGTTCAGGAACTGGATAAATGAGACATAAATGGAGGGTGATTAGATGGAAGCAAGATTAGAATAGATTAAGCAGGGAATATAATGGAACATAGTAGCTCACAAGAGGAAAGAATGGTGAGGTGAATACAATGTACAGGCTCAGCTCCATATATGAAGCAGGGTATCCACATGATATCCTAGATCTGGAGTACAATGAGTACTGATGAGTTGATCTTTTTTTTTTTTGGTTCTACATTTTATATACCAAAGGTAGGCTTAGATGATAATCCCCATTAGATAAAAATACAAACAACACCAAACAATACCCATCAAATTATCTATTTTCCACTTGACTGTGGGAACTTACCCTCTTGGCCCATTCCACTAACTCACTGTCACTGATCAACCCACCATCCCTAAAGCTGGGGGTATTTTGGAGGTATGTTTCAATCAACTTCCTCATTACCATGTTTTTCCAGTACTACCACATTATGTGCCTGGCCATATTTATGTGCAACATTCAACTAGACTTCTGTTAGGTTAAATTTGGATTCTATTTTTTCCTGTTAAAATATTGCAAAAAAGTGGTAGTGGTCCATAACATATCCTATGACATTATTCCTACTGACACTGACACTGGGTTAGCTTTGTTCTCCACTGAATCTTTTTATTTTATGGTGGTCACTCCTGCTCATGTTTTCCAAAAATTCTGACATTCTTTCTTGGCCACCTCTAGTAAATCAATACTCCAAAAAAGAACTATCTCTTTTCTTTCATCTGTGTTGACTCAGCCCAACTGATCCCATGGAAAATTCAATGACATCTGGATCAGAGCAAGTAACCTCAACCCCCATCTGGAGTCCCAATACAACCCTCTTGGATGCACAGAACAGTAAGTAGTCACAAAAATTCATGTCTAAAAGCTTTCAATGTCTTAAATTATCTAATATCTTATAGGAGCTGAACAATCAGCTAACCCTATATTAATACTTCCACATGAAGATTGTACCAAACATGAAGGTTCAGATGGTGCATAGACTTTTTTTTTTTGGTCTAAATTTGCTTTTGATTACCATTGGCCATCTAGATCATAATGCCAGTAACCCCCCACCCCATCCTGACCTTCCATCATGGGATGCACTCCAAGTTACAGCTGAACAATCTGAACCCTCAGATATAGATGAACTTGATGAAGCTGATTTTGATCTATATTCACATAATATTTCCCACTTGAAACCAAAAACCAGGCAAACATCAGCAGATTCACTCAATGAACCCACAGCAGCAAGTGTACTTCCTGTCAGGGTTATCAATAATGAAGCCCAGACAGAAACACCTCTCAATCAGGCCTCTTCATCATTAAGCATAGGACAACCTGCAGTTTCTATACAGCTATCCGATATAAAATCAAGGCAATCCATTTCACCAAATTCGCACACAAGTGTTACAGCAATAGGATATTCAAACCCCAAACCGCGGCCCACACAACCACGTTCAACGCTCATTGGGGTGATTATAACCAAACCGCCGCCGCAAAATCAAATAAAGATACGGACGCCCTCCCAGCTGGACACCTTGCAAGAAGAACCACATTCCTATAACAAGAACTTATCGCCTCTCGCTGATAGTTCCACACCTTTGGAAGTAGAGGTCAATTCGAAAGAAGACAAGAAATCTAGTTATATTTCCTCACCTGGCACCTCATTTAGTACATACGGCGTGGAGTCCTTTTACCCTCCTTTCCCTCGCAGGGATCCTCTGCTATTATCAGATATTCCAGCACAGTCGTCACTATCAGAACAAGAAGAAAGCGATAGTATTCAAAATTTCGTTGAAAAAACTAGCGACGGCTTACTATCAGTGGAAAGGACCAGAAGAGACCCTCCAATTGCGTCTCTAGCTGATGCACTCACATCCGCCTTCATCAAAAACACACACCAGCCGGCTGATAGTCTCCCAGAGCGGCGTCATAAGTCGATTATAATCAAAGCCACATCAATCAATACGAATTCCAGTACTTCTTCAACGCAGACGCGCAGACAAACCGACCAACGACAAACATATTTCCGGAAATTGAAAGTGACACCTGCATCAAACGATAAGGGTAAAGGGCGAGTACTAGACGATGATGAGTTTACGGAACTACTGGGTACAGATGTGGCGAAAATCACCTTTGGTACGGGGGCGTCTACCACCAATCATGTCAGAAAGTCAAACCTTAGACATCTGCAACTCCTCAAGCCTGAAATAGAGAATGTTCCAGAAAATCAGACGCGCGGATCGGATAGTACCGCGAACCCCACGGTGTCGAGGGATAATATGTTCCTCGATATTTTAGAACGTACGTTTGGTCCTGACAGTCGTTGGGGAAGTGGCCCAAAGCCTAAATTGGTGAACTCCTCCAGAGGTCTCGCTTTTCTTGCGAACCTGACAATATTTTAATACAGTTTGTGAAAAGTACCACCTCAACCAGCGACGAAGATTCTGAAAGCGAGCAGGATGGTTATGAGACTGATGTCGAAGAGAATAATGATCCTGAAACTTCGGGAAAAAGCCTCGGGAAAAGGCAAACCCTGCACATCGCATCGAACGAAGATCGGCGGCATAAAAGGCCCCGAACCGAATATTCAGATTTTACGTCAATCTCTTTAACGCCAGAAGCCAAATGGGTGGTCCTGTTGCAAGGTTTGATCAAGGGAAAGACAAAGATGAGCCGTGATGTATGATCAGATTTATCATGCCAATACTGCGTGCTTACGCGTTTTGTTGAAAGCAAATTAATCTCTTGAGCAAATTGTTGAATACCATCGACCAGGTGAAGGAAGACGTGAGTTTCAATGTTGCCCTGGTAAGAATGTCCTGTTTTATAACCTATATATAATTAACTAGGCCCTGTTATTCCTGAAAAGGATTCAAATCTTTGGCAAACGATCCGCCAAGTATCGGAGCTGTCGATCGAGGATATACCATTTGAGGATGAACACGACCTTCGGGGGCACGCCAGAACGATCTCTTCATTCTGGGGTCTTAAATGGTCAATTGAGAAGGAAGGTTAAGTTCATTTCAGCACAATCTAGCACAATTTTGGAAGGCTATATGGGCGTTTTGAGAGAACACGGATGCATTAATGTTGGGCAAAGCCGAAGTCCACGAAAGCTCTCTCCATTCCTTGTACACGGTGGGTCCGACCAACAGGGCCCGATCACGAGCAATAGCTTTTAGGGAAAATATTTAGCCTTGAAAGCCATGATGAGGTTCACCAGTTATTTACCGTCGTTCGCCAAAATCACCTAAACCAGGAATGATATATGCCTTTTCGTTGAGACCTTGATCAATCCACCCAGTGATCTGCAAACGATGATCAAAATAACGGTAGGGATAGGGAATAAGGTAGAACGCACAACCCTTAATGTTGGATACCTTGCGCAAAATGTCGTCAAACCCTCTGGTGACGCAATCTACACCCAAAATATCTAGTCCGCGCCGCTCTCAAAATTTCATGATAATTTACCAAATTAATAAAGATTATGCGTTCTTCCGGAACACCATTCTCAATGAGGACTTCCACGGCCTTCATCGCAGAACCACCCGTCGCTGGTTTATAAGCTATCACGGTATACCCAACCAAAGCAACGAGGAACTGTACCAAGCATGGGATCAAGGAGGAGAACATAGCGTGAAGCGATGTCTTGAGGGAACTTTCAGCAAGTCAGAGGCATACTTTTCACTTTAGAGCCAAGTATCACCTTGGAGTAAAATAACTTGGGCAATGCAGTTTCTTCATCCTGTTGGAAATGAATCTTATGAATGGATGCAAGGAAAAGAAAGTCTGACTCGTTGTATCAAGATCTTGCCAATGCGCACACTCCTGCATACCTCCCTAAGCCCCGCTTCCATGGCCTGGCAGATGTGTTAAGCTATTCGTGCATGGGTAATCAGTATAGATTTCACCTCTCCAGCTCGAAGGATGGAAACACCGCAAATCTTGCCCTCAAAACCAACACCATCGTAAGTTGTACCCTGCATCACCGATTAACACAATCAGTACCCAAATGAAAAAAAACTTTTTTTGTGTATAGTGTGACTTGAGATCGCGTAGTTTCGACCTACATTGAACCTCAGAACACAAAAGGCACTCACCGTTGGAGTCTCGACTGTTCGTTTCACTACTGGGAGATGATTCAAGCCTTCTTCAACAAGCAGTCTGATTATTCTATCTGAATAGAATAGAAAATCTCCCCTAGACGTATTCTTGTCTCTGATAATGGTGTACAAGGCCTCGAGTTGGGCAGTCTGTTGCAATGTGAAAACCGATTTGGGCAAGGGATTGAGATGAGCGAGGTTGGTGTTAGCTTCATGGGCTGGTTGTGGGGGTGGTAACGGGGTGATCACAGGTGAGGACATTCTGGAGTATACCAGAAGTGAAGATGGTGAAACAGAGGATGGTGGCCTGGCATAAAAGACACGGAACCAATGTCAACATTACGTTTAGAGTGATCGATCAACATCCTCCTTATGTATGCTTCCTTCCATAATTCATTATTTCTATGTTTGTAGACTTATCGATACCAGATTCACAATCATCTATACCAATGCCTAGAACCATCATGTCTTCAAGGTCGTATCTTCAATTCAGAATCTAAGGATCCTGTCAACACGTTACCCGCGTGGTTGACCCTTAGTCCGATCGCTTGTCCCACAAAACCCGACATACGGACCCATGCATATTTGGATATCACCAAGATTACCTGCCAACTGCTTCCGGTCCTTCATCGCGGCCGCTGTCAAAACGGCGTTCATAAATATGGCCTTGATCAAGCATAACTCCTTCTGCTTGCTACCCACATTCCCTTCTACGTGCTCGGACGCACCCATGGCAAGGCCATGTAATGATACAAACCCATAATGATTTAGGCCCAACCCCAACTCCGCACTCTTCATCTTTCCTCAGTTGGCTCCTCAGATTGAATAGACATCTCCATCAGGTATCGCCGTTGCCATAATAAGCTAACAACGCATTAATGTACCCCGCCAACCCTGGAGTACCTGGACGAAAAATGACTAGGTCTGGCTAGGCTAAATATACTCGTTACTCCAAAATTGTAAGCCAAGTATATTCAAAGACCCTTTTGCGACTCGGAGTCGGCCGTGAACGGCTCTTATATATACCACACAATACTTTCAGTTCTGTATCCCGATTTTATTTTTTCCGCTCATTTTTTCACCGCCCAACATGGGCAACTTTGACAAGACACTAGGTGAGCAAACATCATTTTATATTACCGCCACAGTGATCCGATATGCTATGTGGACCCACAGGGCCTGTCCTTATTGGCATCTTTGGTAAGATATCATGACCGGCAACTGGACGTTTGAGCGTAGTATTGACGCTTCTTCAAGTGAATACATATCTGTATGGGTTTGTGATGTTTCAGTTCGCTTCGTACCACAATATCAGTAAGTCACCAATACTTTAAAACGACATTAAAATTCATTAAATTGAGTATTCCAACACCCACAGGATTCAACGACCCGTACTGGATTAAGTGAGTCATATTCTCTGAATACACGCCGCCCTACTTGATAAATTATAGATTCCCTGTCGGCTTTTTATTCGTGGTGGATACCTTCCATAGTGCTGTGTGAGTCCACAACCCTCCATTAGACGCAAGTGGACTAAGTAATAGTGTAAAAGTGCTATATACTTGGCTTGGGAATTTTGGTAACTTTATTTACTACTCTTTCGTCCAACGGAATTAATAGTAATATCTGCAGTGTGGCAAATTATGCTAATCCTGGGGCGCTTGGAGGTGTGCTTTGATGTCCCGGATGGTCGGATTAAACCTAACAGTGATATCTAGTCGCAACTTGGGCATATACATTCACCCCAATCTGCACTGCATTGATAGGATTTATAACTCACATATTTCTGGGGCATCGGTAATCTTATTCTTCACGCGAAGGTCAGCGATCTGGCTAAAATCGGAATTTCCTTAGGTTTTTCCGCTTGACCAAAAACAAGATCGCTTATTTCGTAACCATCGTTCTATCAGTCTTGACATTCTCTCTCGCAATGGCAGCTGGTATATGGGCCTTGACTAATGCAATATCATTGAACGATATGTATGTTCCATTCAATTTTTTCTAAGGCTCCCCCTAACATTTTTTGGGATAGACTATCGAGCCCCCCGGTCTATAAATCAGTTGTCACATCTTGGTTGTCTTTACAAACAGCACAAGATGCGATCCTTGCTGGTAAGCTCAAGGGTGTACGAGGAGTGTTCATTGGACATTGACCCACCCCGTTCACTCAGGAAGCTTAGGCTACAGCCTCTCACATTGCAGGCCTGCCTTTATGGCAGGGGAATCAACGAACGGCCGTGTCCTTCGTGGAGCTCTTCAGATAGGCCTGTTTGCATTCCTCTTTTCTCTTGCCTCCTTGCTCGGATTTCTTGCGGGGCCGTCCACCAGTTTCTACGGAATGTTCGCCATACCTGTTGGTCGGGTCTATTCAAACGTAACCTCCAAGTCACTTGCGAAGACCATGTTCTAATAATGTCACAGGTTATTCTAGATACGCTCCTTTCCCGCAAGGTCATTGATTCACAAACAGATGAAAAGCCAGCCACGGTCTGTTTAGTTTGGCTTTTGAGAAAGTGGATCGTCTAACTTCGCAACAAAATTGAATAGCGTCCAACTGAAGATATTTGGGTTCCACCGGCTCAAACATCGTCGGTATCAGCCAACAGCTTCAGTCTTCACAGTATCCAAGTAAGGACCGAAGTGTTCTCCGATGCTGGACGCATCACTCCGCACTCTAGGACTTCTAATGAATTTAAGGTAGAGAAAGGAGAAGTTGTTTGATTGGTCAAAGAGGCAGTCTCATAGGATAACACCGTTTGTCGGGACTCAGGGATTTTATCAGTCTACATACATCAGCGCTTGGCTACGGAGCATTCATCACTAATATACCACATCAAGATCTTTAAAATCCAGTCATAAAAGGGAAACTTGCACGTCGCCACGGGAATGCACCGCACATGAACCCAATTCAAGTAACGATGGTTAATAATCAAGATCACTTACCATGTTAGCCGCTTACTTTACACACTCGGAGATGTGCGCGTTATATACCTATTTTGTAAAAGAAAAAAAATAGTAATTAATTGGCATCTAAAATATGCGAAGAGAGAAATATGATTTGTGGACCTACTCACAACAGTCGAAAGTGCACGTGGCAGGGAAGTAGTGATAAAAAATCTAAGGTGATTTGTTGACTGAGATTTGGGTCTCTTAGTATACATAGGGAAAACTGTTTTTCGGACACAGTGAATGAAGGTAGTGAGGTTTTTCGTACGTTAGGAAACTCATCAAGTCCATCTTACCGTTGACGATATTAGCATTTTAGTTAAGTCAAGCTAGTTTAGAGTGGAGAGGATTGCAACCATTCGTCTGAGTGGAAATAAATCAAAAGAATTCTGTGTGGTGGTACAAACCTAATCGCTGTCGCTATCGCTGCTACTACTACCTTTATCGTCATCGGTGCTACTCTCGTCGTCACTTTCATCGTCGTCTACCGTGTGTTTCTTTACAGCACCACCACGCATGGCAGCCATTTGTCCAGCGATGGTGTCCTCGTCCGGATCTGAAATATCGTCTTCTAAGGGTTCTTCGGTGTTCAGAACCGAAGCATCTTCGATCTTAAGCTAGATAAATGTATATACTGAGATTGGTGCCATAGTAGTGGAAGTCATAAACATACCGAGATATCTCGGGAAACGTCCTCACCGACAAAAGTATCGCTGATCACTTGTACCTTCCATGTAAAAACACCAGTCCCTTGTGGAGCTTGAAATTGGATTTTGTAGCAACGGTAGTTCCGATCACTGGTGGGTTGCGAGAAGGGGACATCCGTAATTCTCATAGGAGGGACAACAACACGATTCGTTTTTTCATCGGACAAAACAACCCACCATGACGGCTTACGTTCCTGTATATATAGGAATTATCAATCAACAAGTAGAAAATTCAAGAACAGGGTACTGACACCAGGCCAGTACGGTGCATGTGCCAATCCTCCAACAAAATCGTCTGACATTTCTTCGACCTCCTTCCGACTTGTAAGAAACTCTTCATCTTTCTCATCATTCATCTTGATAACTCGCTTAGTATTGTTCGCATCTAACTCCTCTTTTACAGAATGAACTTTATCGGGAGGAGAAAGTCGCAGTTTGACAACGAGGAACACAATAGACGACGGAGTGACTACTCGTTCACCGATAACTAGTAAATAGTGAGCTTGATGGTCAAAATTTCGTCAAATTCAGGATGTACCTTTAAATGCAGCATCGACGATCTCGATACGGCCCCATTTTTGAAGTGCCTTCTTTACATCTAGGGCTCGTGAATCTGATTTCTTTTCAAGGGCGCTCAAGATATCACCGAGATCCCTGGCTTCGTGCGCGAGGGTATCGACTTCGGCTGTACTAATTCCAGGCAGTTGAGCAAAACGCAGGTGATCAGAGCCAGGAATGAGAGCCTGTGCCAGATAGGCGTGAAGCCGCATAATAGCCAATGTGGGAAGTAACCAACTGCGTGAGATCGAGATATTTAAGAGGGCACTGAGAAGTATGGGTGTCTGAAGAAGCGTTTTGGTTTGTTCTAAGGTGAAATAAAGCACGGTAGTTAGAGTGGGATTACGGCCATCAATAACAAATTCTTCACCTTCCTGCAAGGTAGAGTTTTCAATTGAAATACGAAGTAGGTGTGCATATATCAAGACCAGTGCCTTCCTTCGTGAATTATTATCACCACAGAGGGTACGAACTTCCTCCCATTTAGAGCCAGCCTGCTCGTTTATCTGCTTCTCTAGACGGTCCAGATCTGCGTCATATTTAGGAGTCTTGACAGGAAGCTCCCATTGGTATGCTTTGCCAAAGGTACTAATGACTTCTTCCATAGTAGATTCTTCTTTGAGAGACTTGAAGAATGCAGCAGCAGAACGTGCATTCACGCCGTCTTTGGTCTTTTGTCGGCTGCCAAACCACCACCGCCCCTGAAATATGTTAAAACTAGGAAAAGATATGAATCTCGAACAGAACGTACGACAAGGGCAGGTAGTGCACCACCAATGAGCAACCCGTAAACGCCCAGAACCCAGATATTATTCTCCCTCTCTACAATCCATTTTGGCAAGGCAATACCCATAGATACATCTTGTCGACCGTCGGGATGTCCATATTTTTCAAGGTTTTCGCGAATCGTTTCGTCTGTTAAACTAACAAAAAGGGCGTTAGAAGATAAGACAGAATATGATTACTGAGGGGTATAATACGATTTATAGGCTTTGGTTATTTCAACGAAACGGTTTTGGATTTCTTCTATTGTATTGTTGACGGTGGCGCGAACTTTGTCGGGATGGCTATGAGGAATTATCAGGTGAAGTTCTACATAAGATAATATAGTTTACGCACTACATCCGGGACAATTTCTTATAATGTGACTTAATTTCTTTTTCCGTAGTGCCCTGTAGTTGAGTGTAAGGTATTGGCGTGAATGCGACAAACTCAGAGACTCACTGATTTGATACCAAGAATTTCAAAGGGATTATAAACTTTATTATCTATCTTCGCAGTTGCGGCCCTGTATGCCACGTATCCTAGAACTGACCATCCGGCAACCAGGAAGTATGTTCTAAACACTGTAGGTAAACAACATCATGGATGATTCAGGACACTTACTTTCGGCTGAAATTGGGTTTGAGGAGTGAACCGACACGTTTACGATGGTCCACGCATGGTTTGCATTGACAGCCATCCAAGGTCTTTTCTGCTAAGCATATGACGAACCATTTGAGGAGACGAAGCAACAGACTCACTGGACGAGTTGAATAAAGACAAGGTCATTGGAATAAGAATCAATGATAAGAACGTGATTAAAAAATATGCGGCCATATTGCCTCCTTCATCATAATGGTATTGTGCCATTCTTTAGATGGGTTATTCGAACCAAGGCTCCAACGAGCGTGGGTGCTGACGAGCTTGCACAGAGGCCCACTGTTCGATGCAGGTGTCCCGAAAAGACGCGGTGAGAACAATAAAGGCAGGGGTAGAAAATAGTGTGGACAAGAGTACTAGCAAGTCTTAAAGGATTCTGTCTGTCGACGTGTTCGCTGAGCTGGCGGAAATCGGGCTCGTGCCGTGACAGTCGCGTGACATGATCACTCCTCTATTCAACCACCGATTGATTTGGACTACAATATGAGAGGTCAAGGATCGCGCACTACAACGCAATACTACTATTATACTTCCGATACAGATATATTGACTCCAACCTAACAATCGGAACATACATACATAGTAGGGTATACATATGAATAGGTTGATTGGGTGCACAAATAGTGTGAGATATACATGCTACGGGTGGGTGGCACACTGTTAAAAAAAAAATGTTCCGAGTACACTATAATGATAATTAGATATAACAGCGAAAAGACGAGGAATAAAGAGGAATAAAGAACTGTCAAAAAATTATCACCAGCAAAGATTACAATCCTTTTAGGATCCACAACATCCCGACCATGTCTGAATCCTCTGTTTCCTTCCGTTCGTACCTAACATAATTGTATCTGCAGCACTCGCCTCGCGGATATGCATCTGCCGTGCCTCGAGGTGTTCTTCATACTCCCAACGACGAACCACCCGTGCTGCGATGTACTCAAATACATTGGCTACACCTTCGCCCGTTTTGGCCGATGTGAAAAACAACTTTGGGCCACGTGCGGGTGGGGGTGGGAGAATAGAATATGGCGGATCCTCAAGAGTTGGGGTAGTAGTTTCGAGTGCAGCCTCGCGCGCGAATAAGCTCGGGGTGATGGTGGCGGCACTTCCACTGCTGGTACTGCCGGTGGAGCGCGCCGTCGTGCGCCGTACCCGGATGCCTGGGCTTGTGCTGGGCGAAGATACGGAAGAAGAGGGGCCCGACCAGGGCTCTGGGGAGGACCGCGCAGATTGGTAGATATCGGATAAGGAGGAAGAAGGCGTATGATAAATCGTAAGTGATGTGTGTGTCGTAGTCATAGTACCTCCATAAATGTACGACGGGGTGCGAGAGCGAGATCTCGAAAGATGGTGTTTGGGAGAGTACGAGGGGGAGGTGGAAATAACATGATTGGGATTTGAAGCGATGGCAATGGAGTTCGAGCGCATTTGAGGCGAAGGCGGGGAGGAACGTTGACGAATAGCGGAAATAGGCGATGAAGAAGGGAAAGGGAGAATGTTGCGTGCGTCCGGAGGAAGGATATGGATGGGCGATGGAGAGGGAGAGGAGAGGGGTACCAATTCGTGGAGGAAATCGAGCGCTTCTGCTTCGTTTATGGGCGATTCGCCAGTCTTATTAGGGCTATCTATCATATCGGTCTTATTACCCACAACCACGCAGCAAAAATCTTCCATGTCTTGATCATTCAGAGGCGCCCGCTCCTTGAACTCGGCCCACCATTTTATAAGGGCTTCCATTGTCTGCGGAGAGTTGACGTCAAACATTAGTAGAGCAGCATCTGCCCCACGAAAGAACGCTGTGGATAAACTAGAAAACCTTTCCTGTCCCGCGGTGTCCTAAAAGACATGAAATGCATCAGTGTCCCGCCCCAAATAAGCTATGAATATGTCGATAATAACCCAAATTTGTAGAGTTATGGATTCATCAGGTCTACTCGGGTGTGGTAATATCTTTGTAATAAAATCGGCACCGATAGTAGCTCTGTACCCGTTGGAAAATCGCCCAGAAATGTACTAGGATTATATGAGATGTAACAATGGGTTGGTCAATCATTGAACATACCTGGCCTCGGAGACTGGTCTTCCCAACACCTGAGGCGCCAATAACGACGAGCTTAATTGTGGGCATTTTGAAAGAGCTCGTCGTGGGCGGTTGTCGCGGAGCATGAGTTCCGGGGTATGAGACTATGACAGCTGGCTGCTGATAACGACAGAGTCAACTGACGGGCACGATCAGGTGACACCGTGACATACGCACTCTCCATGTTCTCATCCATAGTCAAGTGTACTGGCTACTCAGCCAATCTACCGAAATATTTATCTTGCAAGCTCAAAAAACATTCAGGACACTTAAATCCTGTGTTGGCCTCATGGCATACATCTTGTCTATCTATGAATAATATGAGTTTTGTGATTTGAGGAGACCTCCTTCCCTAGTTATGAATTTTTTTCTCGTGGGGCAAATACCAGGCACTCAGCCAGGTGTGAGAATATTCTGATATTATAGCTGATCTCTCAACACACTAGCAAGAGTAAAACTGACATCTATGATGAAAGAACTTTTTAAAGAGGCAGCACCAAAATTCAAAACCATATGGAAAGAAATTGATGATTATTGTAAAGAACAGGAGAGGAATGAAAAACTAGCCCAGCAGGCAGGAAAACAAGCTAGGATGTTGTAAGGGGATCTTTCATTAGATCCCACTCTAGTTGTACAGTGACACACACCAGTGTGTGCTAGACACAGAAAAGCACTATCCTGTGCCATTCTGGTTATCAAATATTGTACCAGAAATTGTACTGAATGATGTTCCCCCTGACATTCAACCTCATCCTGCAATGCACAGAATGCTCATATAGGCACATGCTTTAAATACTGGGGAGGTGCTCTGGACTTAAAGACTTGCCACTTTGATTTGGATCCACTACTGCAAACTTAATTTTGTTAATCCAGAAACAGGGAAATGGAAGTCATCATGTTTTGAAAGAATTAGTGAACAATTACAACACAACCATCATATATAACTTATGTGCTGAATGGCAGGGGTTGAGGGAGATGTTGCGAGGGAGGTGGGTGAGGTATATGGCGGAGATAAATTTAAGGTCATGTGAGTCCGCACTCGAAGTGAGGACCCGCCCCAAAACCCCTACTAAAGTAGCGGGAATCATTTTCCTGATGGACAACACCCACCCTGCTCTAGCTCGAGTACATGCAATCGCCCAGGAAAGCGCGTTGGCCCTATCGCTCACAGAGCTAGGTGACGTGATTTTTACTGTCGTGTCCTTTGGGGACCCGGATACCAACTCCTGGGTATCCAGAACCTCCGAATCTGTATCCCAAAGTACGCTACTATCATTCGCCACTACGTGCACTTTGCGGAATTTTACCAATACTAGGCATACTTGAGCAGTACAATAATCCCACGAGTGCTCTGCTAATCCAAATCCTGACCCATAATGTCAAGCCTTGGTTTCAATCAAACCCTCACCCACATCTAAACATGATGAGTGGCAGGAAACTTGCTCGTCCAGCCGGGGGTCCAATGGCGTCTCAAGACCTATATGAATCTCAGACTTGGAAGGATCACCCTGGTGTGTCGGGTGTGGTGTTGTGGTGTGTGCGGCATCTGAAGGTGCGTTTCTCTTGAACTCCTTTCCCCCTCTCTAACGGGATATTCAGCAAGAGGATTATGACAATATATGGCACCTCGTCATCCCACCAGTAATGACCCTACTCGACGACTACGAGGCACGTTACAAGTTATGTGGGGTCACTATAGTATCTGCAATGCTTCGACATGTCCCCAAATCCCTTTTAAGTCGCACCGGCGTAGATAGTCTCATACGTTCCGTGCGTCGCTGTGACTACCTCATTATAACTCGTGGAATGACGTATTTCCGCCCACCAGTCTCTCAAAACCTGCTTGGCCCACCTTGACAATCCCGAATCTCCACAACTCCTAAGATCTGCCATCGCCGCGTCGCTGTCGCTAACATTATTGACGACGGTGCCTGGTGAAGCAGTTCAATTTGATCAGTTATGTGCACTTCTCGGAGAGGGTATAATCGGCGGTATTTGGATGTATGCCTCTGACAAGTCCGACGTGATCCTTGCGTCCCTTGATGCTCTTCCTCCACTCCTGCATGCTTTGGGCGTAGGCAGCGCCCGTTTTCTCAAGGCATGCTCAACCTCATGAATATGCGAACAACATGGTTTATTTATTGTGTGATATTCGTCATACAGGCGCTGATACCCCAACTAGTCCACCCCCTCAAAGCTGACCGGCTGGCTGCACCCCAGATCAAGCTACAGTTAAGCTCCCTTCGCGTACTGGACGTTCTTATCGTAGAGTGTGCACCCCGCATTGGGGGTTGGAAAGGCGTAGTTATCGACGGCCTTGGACGGTGCTGGGTCTCCCTTAAAGACTCCGGAAGTGATATCCGTAAGTGCGGATTAGATCCCGTCTCCCCGTAGTGATGCGACCTGGTTCCTCGACATTTAGCCGGTTCTGCGCTCGGAAAACAGTTACGGCACACGTGTGAGTTGCTTAGGAAGGCATGTCCGTCTGTCATGGAAGTGGGTACTTTCTTTCCCGTGTTTCAACACCATAACTTCTGCCATCTGACATCATTAATTCAAAGGACGAATACAGAATGCTTCTTGCATCAGATCCAGAACTGTTCGGGGACTTGGTTAACCGTACTCCAACGACACCCTAAATTGGCACGCATTATGATAAATGTCTACCATACCATGTTTGACTGACATATTGGGGCCGACGTGCGAGCAGAGAGGGGATCGGCCTTTCTTGTCGGGCCACTACATACATCTCAAGATTGATCGAGGTCAGCGCCTGAAAATAATTCTCATGGGAGGCCAGTCTGGACGTGAGAGTTAATTTAAATGAGGGAACGGTCGAGAGAGATCTAGAAAGATAGGCTTTGTGATTGATTGAGAGGGAAATGGAGGAGAAAATGGTGAAGGACCGGAACCAAGGCCGGTTCGGACCGGAGATATGGGCACTCACGTGTTTAGCAATAAATGGTTATTTTTGGTACATCAATAGATCCAAGACCCATGCCTTTCTTTCCATTCAATCCCTTTCTTCTCTCTTCATCCAAATGAGCTTATCCGTAGACGACCTTGCCTCCTCTTTTTCCTCCAGCCATATTGGCCAGGAAGCCATAGATCTTGCTACTCTCCAGGTATTATCCACTAAGGCCACCCCCAGTATCACCAAAGCTTACCGTACACCATCTTATTACTACAGGCCCAACTGGCACAAACGTTATTTGGCCAACCGATAGCCCATTCCTCAAAGGGAGAGCGTCAAGTGCCTTACAAAAACAACTACACCCAGCCATGCAACACGCCGACCACTGCCACTTCTTTGGCTTCTAATTGGGGGGGCAGTGCAGGCTCAGGGTCAAGCTGGAACGTTGAAGCGATGTACGATAACAGAAGCGAAATGGAGGAAGACGAACGGATGGTAGAAGACCTCCTCCTTCCTTCCTCTCCCATGTCCGCCACTACAAACTCGCCACTCGCAGGATCGGCCACACAGTATAGTTCCTACACTAATTCTGAATTCGACTCCCCTTCATCTTCGTTCACTTCCGCCGACCCGTTCTATCTAGCCCAGGCGCAAGCTTCACAGAACTACAATGCCGCTTCGCAGTCAGCGTTCTCTCAATACGGGCGGCCTCAACAGCAGTCTCCTTTCCTATCATCCCCGCAGCAACACCCGGTTCCGCATCACCACGAGAGCTTCCATTGTCGCCCCACACCCCCACATCTGTCCTTGGATACCCACGCACTGTTTGCGGCAACAGCAGCCACTTTCAACATCTGAAAAAGATGGGACTGACGCGATGCCGTTGATGTGGATGTCGCGTTTATGTCCCGATCACAACCCCTGTCAGCCATCCAGATCCCCTTTTGCCGTTGTACGCGGGTCATTGATCGACTGCTAAAAATTCTATGCCAAAGATAGCTATGTCAGATATCTGCCACTCGACGCATCCCCTACTTCGTCCATCTCATGTAGCCCTCGTTTTCCACAGACTACTGCCCACGACGCTCTTAAACCGGGCCGGATTATTCTCCTTTTGCGAGGCTGCATACAAATATATATATATATATTTCTCTACCCCAAGAGCACACCCACATGCCAAGAATGTAGCCGGACACTGAAACACATTGCGGTTCTTACCACGCACTCGCCGTTATCCAATTTTCTTGTAAAGCTGTCACCTAATACGCCGACATAGATCCACCACTCCTTTTCTGTAATAGTACAACCATACACCTTTATTATATTGTACTCCGAATCCTTCCGCATAACTCCCCCTACATCATTTTTTTTTGTAGATTTATAAAATCATACTTTCCTTCATGCTTTCTTATATACTCAACCATGGACAACACTGAGCGCTGGATATTCGTCTTTGGAAGGGTATAGAGTATTCATACAGAATCTCATTAAGATTGTTCCTTTAAATACAACCCCTCGGGCGAGCAAAGAAAAAGTCCTGAAAATCTCGGGCCGGGGCAAAGAAACAGCATGTTTGATGCAATGAGACCGGGCGCAAGGCGAATGCATGCATGTAAGAGGTGGAAGACATAAATCCGAGGAAAATCGTCTAAAACAGATCCTCTAGCGTCATTTGCTTGACGATGTCCTAACAAAATAAATTATATGAGCACTTTCTTCTGCGGTACATTGGACGTCATCGACGCACAGTGTTCGAGACCATTTGAGCAAACTCATCGAAACTGAGCTTTCCATCTCCGTCTTGGTCTGCCTCCATTATCGTTTTATCCACGATTTGTTGCAATTGTTGGTCCTGTAAGCAGGATTGCGCGATGTGATGAGATGACAATCTTGCCAAGGCAGTCTTGTGTTACAGACCTTGAGATTACTCCCCACCATCATCTTTAGGACAAGGAAGAGTTCTCCATTAGAGATGAACCCATCCCGATCAACGTCATACACTTTGAAGGCGACTAGAATGAGAAGTCGAATGAATCAGTATCAGAAAATGTAAGCAAAAGAATGCCGACATACATTTCAGTTTTTCTTCACGTCCCCCTCGGCTACTGAACGCGCTCAGTCCACCAACGAATTCCTGAAAGTCAACCGTCCCTCCACCACTATACAAACGGGAACGCCCTTAGCACTCCCTCGATTCATAAAATATATGGAAACCATATTACGCACTCTTCATCAAATATGGCAATCATTCGTGAAGCCAATGGGTTCGTCGCGATCTGTGGTATCTGCAGGAACTCTTCCCGATCAATAGATCCGGAACCATCGCTACACTCGCAGGACCGTTAGGTGGTGTTGACCCAGACCCTATGTCTCCAATCGCGCTACCTACCTATCAAGCTTCATGAACCGTTTCTTTAATCGCTCCAGTTCGGGTTGTGTGACTAAATACCGACCAGGGTAGTAATCAGCATATCCGATGCAGAGAAGCTGTGATATTAATTACACACAGTTTGACCGCTTTTGCATGTCCTCCATGAACTGGGATTCTAGTAAAGACCAGTCATGGGTCAGGGCTGTTACCATGATACGCAAAATCATACAGACGTGTTTGGCCCATGTTTGTAGGCGGTTTAACTGGATAGAATCAAGTTAAGAGATATATAAAGTTGTGGTGGCGCGAAGATTTCTGGGAACGGTCGAGGTATAGTAAGGTACTAAATGGTGGAGAAGAGAAAGAACGATTAATAGCGTGGGAAGGGGATTTAGCCACGTGGTAATAATTATTCGACGCAACGACATCATAAGTGAAATTCTGAGTAACTGTGAGCTCTCAGCTCACTTCATGTGGCGATCCAGCATTCATGCATACCTATCGAATCTAAAAGCACATACGTGTCCCACATCACTGCCCACTTTCCTCAACAGATCCCGTTTGCTACACCGCCCACAAAACTCGGTCGATCGATGCCGTCGTGTACACAGTAACAAGCATTTTAGCACCCACGTACAAGGTGCGCGCCTCTATGCGGACCCTCACGTCCCCACACTCTCGGACTCGCAGCGACATACTATATATGCTCTTTCAACACCACCCGGTAAGGCCGGGGTAGCTGTGGTGAGGGTTTCTGGGCCTGACGCATTTCTTGTATGGAAGCGCATGGTCAGGATCCGCGGAGGGAAGGGCGAGTATCGCTCTCCAGTGCCTTGGAAGATGGAGCGGTGCCGCATTATTCAGCCCGAAGAGAGTGGTGAAGCTCTCGATGACGGTCTTGCTGTGTACTTCCGAGGTCTGTGAATCCAGCATTATTTCAACACGGCCCCTGACACAGTTAATACGCCTATTCCGTCATAGCCCCTCGGTCATTCACCAAAGAAGATGTCGTTGAACTGCATTTGCATTCGGGTCGGGCTATCGTTTCCTCAGTTCTTTCCGCCCTCTCCAAGCTTCCATTCTGCAGGCCAGCAGAGCCAGGCGAATTCACGCGACGTGCCTTCGAGGCTGGTGGTTTAGACCTGACACAGGTTGAAGGTCTGAAAGACCTTATTGATGCCGAAACCGAGGGCCAACGGCGTATAGCCTTGCGCGCTGCCGGGGTAGGATATTCAAAACTTCATCTTTACCTTGATGTCATCATCTGAGGTATCGATATAGGGTATCGTGAAGGCACAGTTTGATGAACTGAGATCGGGTATCATACGCTGTCTGGCAAACGTTGAGGCTCTTATTGATTTCGGTGAAGGTGAAGATATTGAGGATGGGGTCTATGATCACGGTCCTCCTTTTCATGTCCCTGCAAAGGAATCCTACTAACCTTCTGATTCTAGCAAGGCTACAAGCTCAACTCCTCCTTGTGACGATACGAGAACACCTTGATGACAAACGGCGTGGGGAGATCATACGCTCAGGTATCAGGCTCGCTATCTTTGGCCCTCCAAATGCTGGGAAGAGCAGCCTTCTCAACTTTTTTGGTGGGTTATTCTCTTCGATCCAATTAAATGATGCAGATTGACCATTGCCTTGAACAGCCCAACGCGAAGCTGCGATTGTGACGCCTGTCCCTGGCACTACCCGTGATATCCTGGAGCTTTCTTTAGACATTGGTGGCTTGCCAGTCATCGTCGCTGATACGGCAGGTTTACGAAAAACAAATGACATTGTTGAAATCATTGGTATTGAACGAGCAAACGTAGCGTCAGTCCTAGTCTCAATTGAAGATTTCACTTTACTTATACCCGTCGTTCAGAGTACAGACTGCTAACATATCTCTTTGTGTTCTGTCTCTACCAGAAGTTCTTGAATTCGCTTCCGATGGTCCTCAGCTGCGCATCCCCAAGGCACTAAAACAACTAATCACTCCCAATACACATTTTCTCTTCAATAAATCTGATCTACTGAAGTCGCCCATATCCTCTCAAGCACTATGTTCACTAACGGGTAAACCAGCCTGGACAGCAAGCTTGACTACAGGTGAAGGTTTAACCAAATTTCTGGAAGGCTTTTCGGTAGCACTTCAAAATCGGTACAATATTGATATCCATGTGTTACTGATGCTGACGAAGGCTCAGGTATGACTTACACGAGGATCGCCCATCCAGCCAGGCACCATTGATCACTCGGGCACGCCATCGTATCCATTTAGAATCCGCGTGTCGATTCCTGGAGGCTTTTCTCAGGACCTGTACGCCATTTCATACTACCAACACACGCCTTATAACTCATAAATCCGCATAGCTCCTCATGATGTTGTCCTTGGAGCGGAAGAGCTGCGATATGCCGCCCAGGCAGTAGGCAAAGTATCTGGCTCTATCGACGTGGAAGACGTGCTGGATTCTGTATTCAAAGACTTCTGCATCGGAAAATAAACTTTTGATTAAGTTCGGACCCGCCCAAGGTCCAAAGTTTGGTGGCCATTTATCGTTTTGCCCTTTTCTCTTTCTGTCGTGGATAAATGACTGGCATCAGATGCCGCCAATTCAAGGCATCAATACCAAGAAACGCGCACATGTTCGTTATCACGATCAAGGCCCCTCTTTCTAGAAGCCAAGTCGACATCCATTGAATTGTCGTCTTGTGGCGGTAGGCTCGGCCAAACATTTATTTTTGAGTCTTCACCGCCAGTCACCAAGACGCGATTCTGCAAATACGGAAATTTAAACTACAATAAGATCGAATTCTGAAACCACACACCTCTTCATCAAACAAGAGAGATCTCACAATCCCAACATGGCCATTTGTCCAGAGATTATGAAGATACCATGGAGCATCTGGAGCGGTGATATTGGCGTTAGAGAGCAAGGCGATGTCCCCTCTGGTAGGAACTTTGAGTAAAGTTTCATTGCAGAAAGTTACACTCACTCATTCGACCCAACAAAAACTCCAAGATTAGGTGCGGTGTTAAGATTGCTGCTACATGTGATCAGGTAGTCTGTCACCCACAGCCTCCGCTGGTTATGTACCGAAGGCAAGCGAATGTCCGTGCTTTGGTACAAATCAAGCTGAAAACAGGAATATAAAATAATATTCTGAAGTAGGAAAATGTATTGCTTACTTCGTCAGACCAAGTGCTGAATGTCTCCATATCACTTCCTGCCCAAACTTTTGGGCCTGATGGTGACTCGAACCAACCGGCCTGCGAGATACTACAACCCCAGTTCCCAACATTGATGACTGCTTCGTCTTCATCATCTTCATCAGCATTCGATATGCTTATTAAGCCATCCGACGATGCAGATAGTAACGCATTGCGGGTCGCAGAAGGGGTCGCTGCGTATAATTTTAAAAACGACAATACAGTCACGTCGTCAGAGTGAGTAGAACTATGAGTGCGAATGGGTGCCGCTGGTCGCCTTGGGTCCCTGACTCCATACATAAATTCGAAGCTGGGAAAAACGCGGTCATTGGACATACCAGTAAAGAATGAGGGCATCATCACCCTGCAGATCAGTCCCAGCCGCGATTGTGAATCCATCAGATGAGACATCACAGCAGAGAAGTCCTCTGTTTCCCCCCAGGTTGGTCACTAAATAATTCGACGTGAATTTCTTGAGCTGTCAATTGTCTTCCAGCCCATAACATACACCAACTGCAACTCACTTTTAATGCTATGCGAATTTGATCGTTCGTCCCAAATTTTTACGCTTCCATCTCTGCCGGACGTCATTAGAGATTTTCCAGATATCCCTGCCACATTTTCCACTGTCTTCAGCGACGTCGTTGCAACTTCGTGCCCTGGTAGCGTCTGGATGCCCTGGAGGGTTGATTTGTCGAATATATCAATCGTGTTGGATGGCGCGGAAGCAGATGCGGCATAGTAAGCAGGAAGCGCTGCTATTGAGAGTATGTATGATTGTGACGATGATCCTGAAGATCTCAATGGGATATTGGATGTTTGTATCTTAGGTGATTCCAGCAAAACGGAGGTTGTCATTTTCGCGTCAGCACTGCTCAAAATCTGACACAAAGATAAGGGGTTATGTGTCCTTGTTTGGCTGCACCCCCAGTGCCACGTATAATTATAAACGTGAGCTCGATATATGCAATCAAAGCGTAGATTTTTTTTCCTGATGGTGATGCAGGCCTGTAGATGGGGAATTCTTGACAGAAGAGCTTTGTAAAAAGTGCGATGAGCAGCGAAATTAAAGCCAGTAATATTCCCTGACAAATCCGGATTACATAATCGACCCTGGTCGTCAGGGCTAACGCAAAACGAGGACAGTCTCTTCAAACCTTATACTCTCACCGCTCTTCGTTTTTTCTCTTTCGTCTATTCGTCTCTTCGCTCCGACTTTAAGTCGTATCCTCAGGCTCGTAAACAGCTAAACCGCTGTCCCACATTCTTTACAAACCACATTCATTTGGGCTCCCACCCTTCACCCAGTATATTTCACGTCGCCTCGTCTTGGAATTCCTTGTCGATAGATTCGATACTGTGTTTATTTGTGCTGCCCACCGACCTGCTTTGATGCCTCGCCCTGGTGAGTTAAATATTCGCATCTGGCTTTCGAAGAAAGCACATTAAATTTGTTGTCCCTGAAGCCCCTCGCCTTCATCGGTTGCCCCACCGTCTGGACTACACCCTGATTCCTGCACCACTTGGTAGGCTATCAACATATGACCTCTGTATAGCAAATGATGAATCCATGTCTATAGATCTCTCTCTTCCATTGGCCACGGAGAAGTCACCCTTGCCTGCTATCATCGTCACGCCGTCGTCCCCATCCTCATCTCACGACTTCTCCATCGCTTTCTTAGCGCCTCCACCGAAGGCTACCGTTTTTGAGCGAATATCTTCGTATGCGTCATTCAAAACTTCCGCCCACTTCAGAGCACGAACCATGATCATTATCTTTATCATCATTTTCTTAATGGTTTGTCATGTTGTGACACATCGCCTGGCTATTCGACGCCCCCATCTTGAATTTTCGGTGCAGACTGGAGAAGCACACATCGTTGACACGTCGATTAACTGGTTCAATTTTCGTTCACTCCTCGGGACAGACGATACACACAGCAAGGTCCCTATCTCATCCGCGAATACTGCCACGCCGTAACCCTGCCAAGCTATCATCTTA
Source organism: Collybia nuda (assembly GCA_015584075.1). NCBI lineage: Eukaryota > Fungi > Basidiomycota > Agaricomycetes > Agaricales > Clitocybaceae > Collybia > Collybia nuda. Next base: position 65,028 of record MU150231.1, read on the forward strand.
TCATTAAAAATCGTTAGAGATTTAGAGGAATTGGGTGCTCTCCATGGGTTACTTATAACATATGTTTTTTATACACGTATTGTCGCGCTAACATGCCTTTGTGGTTTTACGACCTCATAAGAGTGCCTGCATTTATACAAGCCCGACAACTACCCAAAGTCAATTTATTTTTGGCCACCCTTTACCAATAATGAACTTCCTCGCCGAGCATGTTCAGATGCATGGGGTGGGTGAGTAAGAGTATTGAAGTCAGAGTACTATTCTGCAGTTCAGCGGGCTGAAGATTACGCGGGATACTGCGTTGACTGATAAAAATACTATCATCGTTTAGCCTTCCACAATAATAATATGCCATATAATTGAGAGGTTCGAATTGTTGAGACTTTTGAGTCTGACATAGCGGTAATTCGGTTCGCGTCGCGCGACGTGCATCACGTGCTTTTGGAGAAGAAAAAAATTCACCAACTCGAATTAATTTGTGCTCCAATCTAACGTTTATGAACATAATCTGATCTTTGCTTCAAATATGCCGAGGGAAAACAGAAAGCGAGGCAAAAAGCACAAGAAACAACCGCAGGAGGAGGAAAATTTCCCCGAAGTCCAGCGACCCATTCCAGTCTCCGAGCATGAATTGATCGGGGAACCATCTTGGATACGCCCCACCGCTGAGCACATACCGGAAACCAATCCAGAGGCCCCGTTTGGATACGTGGATGTAGATGTGAAGGCATATTTTAGGACAGTAGATATTCAGATACGCGACTGGCAAGGGACTCACAAGGCAGGCGAAGATGATGACACCGATCCTAATGAACGTAAGCTGCTGCAAACTTGTATATCATTTTATAACTTGAACACAACGAACACCTAGAAAGGCATTTATTTTTCGTCGCCGCATTGACCGAAATGGGGGGCAAGGAAAAGCAACTTGCGACGGACCCTGACTGTTCTGTCATCTTAGAAAGAATGGCTTACTCAATGGACGATTTTGTGCGAAGGGTGTTTGTAGACAGTCTTGCTGGTTCGTGAGTCAAACTCTGTTGCCGGGGGCGGAAGAAGTATTTACCATTTGCTAGATACGAGTTGTTGGTTAGGCATCGGTTTGCATCACACGTTTGCCAAACATTATTCACGGTAGCGAGAGATACTGTATCTCGAGAGGTTCGTCAGTGTTCTATCTCCTTTATTTCCCCAAATAACGTCATATTTAGATGCGGGGAATTCTCCCCGACGTTCCAGAAGCATCGGGAAAAGGTGAATTGAGGACGTTAACGCAATTAATATTGGATGCCTCCGAGGTAAGTTGGCTAAATTCATGGGGAGTTGGTAGGTCTGAATTACTCGTGCTAAGGAACTCCTACCTTCATTTTGTTCTCTCATTATGGACCCATTCGCGTCCCACGTCATCCGAGCATTACTTCTGCTTCTGTCACCAAACATAACACCCTCAGACGAAGCCAGCGCGCTGCGTTCAAAAAAAAGTGCAACCTGGAAATCCAGACAAGGCCCGATGAAATCTGTTTTCGTAGAAGACAGAATAAAAGGGAAGGAAGCCTTGGTCAAGCGAACACCAGCCGAATTTCGTCAACTGGCACGCCGGTTTGTCGAAACCCTTCGGACGGAACTTGGCGAGAATGAAGTTAGAGCACTCGCAGCAAACAAAGTCGCGAGCCCCGGGTTGCAAGTTAGTGTTCCTAATTTCCATGGTTTTGATTGTTAGTTTATCAATAATTATGTAGATGCTCTTAGAAGTTGAGGCGGATCAGGACATGGCTAAAGATCACGGCTCGCTCATGGATAAAGTCACAGTTGGAATTATCACCGCATGTCGTAGGTGCCCTACTCAAGCATTTTCAGCCCTTATGACACCCTGCTACAGGCGATGACTCTACATCCCTTGTTGAACCATCTGACTATCTTAACACCCTTTTACGTGATCCAACGTCGTCTCATCTTCTCGAAACCATCGTACTCCGTTCCCCTATTGATGCCTTCGCAATTCTTTGGTCGACCTACTTCAAAGGAAAACTAGCGCGTTTAGCTAGCCATCCAGTTGCTAACTTTGTGGTCGCAAAGGCTCTAGAACGAGTATCTGTAGACCAACTTTCGGAGGCGTGCTCCGAACTTGAAGGTTCATGGAATAAAATGATTAGTATGTAGACATCTTAATCGCGGTGTGTTGACAACATAACCTTGAAAACTCTAGAAACCTCACGGACAGGTGTGCTTCGGGCTATTATCGACAGAGGAGCTACGCTTCATGCTTCAGAAGCGGAAATTAGCCAAGTAAGCTCACTTGATACCCTGCAGTGTTATTATGCTCAATAACCTTGAGGCTGTTTTCTCTGCATTTGACCTTGCGACTACGGAAGATCGGAAACTTTTAGTGCCATGTGTTCTATATTTGATGACTTTAGAGGTATACATTCTATCCCAAGGTAGTACTATTGCTTGAACATACCTTTGTAGGAGTACAAAGCTGCTTTAACCACAAACAGAAAAGCCCCCCCTAAACCTGGAAAAACAGGAGCATCGAATAACGGTTTAGAACCCAAGATTCAAGGTGCAATACTTCTGCAATCCCTACTTCGACTTTCCGAGCCGCAAAATCAGCTCGTGATTGATAGGTATGGAATGTCAAATCATCTTTGATCGGCTGACGTTTAATGCTTGCATCACCTTGCAGTATATCATCTTTGTCAATGGAAGAACGCATCTATCTTGCCCACGATCCCACAAGCTCTCGGGTCTATGATGTTCTCTTGGAATCTCCAAATGTCCCATCAAAAGTAAAGCGTCAATTTGTCTTGAATTTCATTGGACACTACCATCTCCTCGTGGACGATCGCATTGGGAGTCGCATTGGGGATCGTTGTTGGGCCTATGCGGACACCTACTTGAAGGTTGACACTTCATCACTCGAAAGCGATGAATACATCTGATGTCAGATCTCTATCTAGGAAAAAGTCGCTCGTTCGTTAATTTCGCATGAACAATTTCTCGCAGGATCATTCTATGGGAAGTTCTTCGCTCGAAATCTCAATCTTTATTTGCTACAGCGGAAGCCAGAAGACTGGCGGAACATGCAAGCAGGTCGCAAACGGGCCCAAGATCAGGCCAATGCCGTAGCTTCTGAACCTCTACCTCCCAAACCGATGACCGTCCCACCCTCTCAACCCTCTAAGAGAAAACGAAAGGTACAGCCAGAAGACGAAATCGATGCTGTGTTCAATGCGACTCTTGGGAAAAGAATTAAAAAGGCAGCCTTGGATTCTACAGAAGCCATCATACTAGAGGAACGCCTTCCTGAGGCCAAGAGGGATATCAAAAGTAATAAAAAAGACGAGAGTGGCGGTTTACAGGATGTTCTGGGGGCCATTCGCGCCGCACCAAAAGGTGAGGAAGCAGGGGGGAAGAAGCGCCACTAAAATCACGCGAAAGAACCATAACAATGGGGAGACATTACGCGATTATTATTGGTGTAAAAGGATGAAAGGATGGGACTTTATTGCTCTTCGTTCTATAATAGTGTACCACTTAGGTAAACCTACCGCACGTCAACTCCATCAATGGCAATAATGAGCCCTTCATCTCCCCAGATCTTCATCCTCTGTCTCACAAAATATCCAACGGGTCTTAAAGAAACGAACCTGAAAGCCTTAAGCTTCTTGTTCATCTTCTCCACCGGTGAAGGCGTCCAACGGGAGTGGATAAACCCCAAAAGCACGGAAGTATTCAACCGTGCACCACTACACGCTATACGTAAATTCTCGAGTTGATGAAGTGATTGGCGGGAGGAATTCTCGAATTGGAGAGTAAGTGTGTATAGAAAATGGTTGGATATTGGGTCACGTTCCCTATCGGCCATAGAAAACTGAAGATCAAGGTCTACGAGTTTAGGGAGTGTCATAAGACTGTCCAGGATCTGCGCCTCTGATAGGGGGAGGTAGGCGATCCTCAGAGCTTCGAGTGAAGCCCCTAAGCCTCCGAGCAGAGAAATAAACCTTGAGTGGATCTCATGCCAAAGTCGGACATCCGTATTGTTCCATTGGACAAGGCTATCTATCCCTAGTTTTCGAAGCTTGCCAAACTCAAGTTGTTCCAGGAAAGTAACCAGGCAAATTTCAGGGGCCTCGGCGACTTCTTGATTGTCCCTGAGGAGGACTAACTCAAAGGTTTCCATCGAAAGGAGAGGAATTTTCTCGCGACGATTACCGCGGATGTTGACTACACAATCAACATTCAAGCTGCACCTCACGAGATTAGCTCCCTTGGCCAATATATCCATGCACTGATCAAGGGTGAGGGGGCTGCTATCAAGGCGTAGATGGAGGTCAGTCAACCGACCCCAAGGAATTCGAAGAGTGCGGATATCAAGGGGCGGAAAAGAAGTCCAACACGCCCTCACATCCAGAGTAAGGGACTGCAGTACTCTGAACGTCTCTGGTAATAGTAAAGGATCTTGTAGAGGGGCGATGCTAGAATTTGGGATCAAAAGGTAGATCTCTCGCCACCGGTCCGCATGGGGAATAAGTGCCGCCAACATTTCAGCGGATCGTGTGTCTGGAATTCGTCCGACAGGATCATGGTTCAAACGAATTGACAATGAACATTTCTTAGAACGGCTGAGCCATGTGTTCATCGCCTCCAGCACGTGTACAGTCTTTGACAAGTCGTCTGACTCTAAAGGAGGGATATCGACTCCAAAGTTTGACCACAACTTTGGAGTCGACTGAATTAATGTTCTCCAGGAAAGGCAGATACCGCAAAGCAGGATAAGGGTCCCGTCGAGCGCTGAATATGGCGCAATACATCGAGAGAAAATTTCCACTTTGATTTCAACTGGGAGCCTTTCGAATGGAGAGATCTGAGGCGTGTAAGTATCTCAGTCTGTGGAAGTTAACTAACATACCTGTTGTGGGAGTGATGACTGGATTAATACTTGTGTTTGTTGATGTAATCCGAGGATATGGCGGGACATCAGTGGGTGGTCGATGGGCAATTCATCGACACTGATTTGTGGGATATGTAGGGACATTCGAATTTTTGGTGTGGCGTACGGCCTGCATTGCGAGTAGGTGGTATATAAGACTCTGGATTATTACGTACCTGGAAACCGGCGGAACGCAACATTAAGCAAAATGACACGGAGCGTTCATTCAATAATGCGGACTTGTTGAGGCAGCCGTGATCTCCAAATAGGTGAAGACTAACCACCCAATCAATACAACACAGTCAGGGTGACGTTGGCATTTTGGGGCTCATCAAAAGCTGATTATCGAGGTGAGAGCGTGATGTTATAACGCCATAAGGGAGCCTGAGCGACCACTCTCACAACGTGTGTGGCAGAGAGCAACAGTCCCCAGCGTCACCCGTGAAAGACCGGAATGTAATGTGGCATGAATGGACAAGGCAACCCATTTGAGCGGTCCTAATTGATCGTGGAAAGGCCCTTTGGCATCAAAGGTTTGGCAAATCTTCCATTCCAATTGTCGTATCATCCAAGTATAATATTTAGTATAATAATACGTGTTCAGCGATCGATCACGATCCGATTCATTCAATTATTAGTGAGCGTTGGATCAGCAAGAATTGCATTGCATCGATTTTCAGAAATGACAAAACGTTGATGACATGGGGGCCTCGGTGCAACCACACAACATATTTCAAAAGAACTTGCCAAAATCGTATGCTTCGCCACTTCCTACATCAGGTGTTGCCACAAGTGTTTTTTTTCTGGTGATGTTGGCAACCTTTTTTTCCCTCTTCCCCGTGACAGTTTTTGTTTTGGCGGTTGTTGATGCGGCCGATTTTATCTTCAGCGCAGGTTTTGTTGCCTTGCCTTTGAGGGAGTCGGCCTTACGGTCTTTCTTCGTACTTTTAGGATCAAAACCGAACGTCACTTTTTTGCTAGGAGGTGCAGCGGGAATCTCATTCGTGCGTTTCCGCTTTTGTTTGTTGGACGTTGGTGGAGGAGAGTCCTCAGATTCGTCTTCGTCTCCCTCATCCTCATCCTCATCCTCATCCTCATCCTCCTCGTCTTCAACTCCTTCATCTACCTCCATTTCATCCTCATCTTCGCCCTCTTCGGCTTCTCCGTCGTCATCTTCCAAGCTATTCCATCGACCGCTAATGTCGGCTTTTCTCGGCTCTACCTCCCCTGAGAGGAACCTGATTAGGCCGCCACTTTTCCTCATTTCCTTTCTGAGTTGCAAATTCGCAAGAATGGAGTCGTCCATTGCATAACTTGTTTCTAGAGTCGTATCTGCCGGCTGCGGTACAGACGTCAGCGTGCCCGACGCCGGTGTTGTGTAACGCGGGAATTTTCCGGTGCCCCAATCTCGCAGCACGATGCGCGATGCACCTATCAAATCCAACTCCCCTTTCTTAATAACGAGGGTGGTCAGCCATTTAAGGAAATAAGGTCATTGCATGGCCTACTTTTTTGATTAATTGGTGTGATCGGGCAACTCCAGCGAGGAAGGAGTTGGGGTCACCCTTTGCAAATGCCGGTAGGCTGTACAACAGCATAAGGTCTTCAGCATTAGATCGTGCAACAATGTGTGAGACTGCGGAAGAAGCATGACAGGTGATATGTTTGAGAAATTAGTCTTTCATTGGCAGGAACCACACATACCAGCCAACACAGGATCTTTCAGCCGGTCAATCCTTCCTTTGCTCCGCAGAAGAATATCTCGGGCACGGGCCTCCTCAAGATCTTCCACCGATCCGTCCATATCCCATGTAAGGCCTGGTGTATCAATCAATCGTATTTGCTTGCCTCCAGCCTCGAGCGTAACTTCTTGGGGAAGTTCGGTCGTTGTTGGGCCACGCGATGACGTTGTTAAAGTATAAACCGGAAGAGCCGATTTCCGTAACAAGGAATTTATAAATGAACTTTTACCTGCCTTAACGTGGCCAAAGTATATTCATAAGTCACACTTGGATTAAATGGAAAACGTGCGTACGTTTGTAAGGCCCATAACGCTGACTGATAGCATTTCATCGCCTTCCTTTGATTGTGCCCATCCCCCTAGACAGGCCAGAACGGAATCTACCCCTAGGCCATCATGAGTAGGCATTTTCGCTTTGCCTTTTCCCTTCACTTTCGTCGAAGGTTCCGGATTAGAGGGAAGAAAGGCACTTGCAGACCGGAAAATGAGCGTAGGGTGCTGCGTTCGGAGGTGGGATGCCCAAGCGGCCACTGATTCACGCGGGCAGGCGTCTGCAGTATATGTATTTAGTACGGTACTCGTGACACAAAAAAATGTCAAAGGCTTCACCTATTTTGTTCAATATGAATAGTACCCGTCTACCTGGTTTCTTCGTGACCAGCTCCTCGAGGTGCGAACTTCGGAATGACAAAGGATCCCGGGCGTCCAGAACTTGAATAACTACGTCCGAGTCATCGATGACCGCCTCCAAATTTGGAAGATCGCGGTTGATCAGGACAGGCGCATCTTCTTCATCTTCATCCACATCTTCTATGTGTACCGCAGTCGGTCGTGTGAGAGCTTTGGCATTTGCGAGTCTTCTCGCGCCAATACCACCCACATTATCATTCCCAATTTGCAATCCTGTCAACGGCTCCAATTCTACTCCGATGGTCTCTCCAACCTCCTCAGTATCCTCTTCATCCTTTTGTTCTTCTGGGTCCCCGCCTTTAACTTTTGCTCGTGCTATTTTTCTCTCTTCCTTCTTACGAAGTTTTTCTTCAGCAGTCTACACAAAAACTCTTAGTCGGGGTCGGGAAATTTTTCATTTTCACGTACTATTCTTCGTTGTTCCGAGACTTCAGCAAGTACTTGGTCTTTGAACGGAAAATTGTTTGGAATGCCAGGATCCTTGGGGGATTCTAGAGCCGAGAATTCCTTTAGCAATAGTTAAACGGCGATGCGGACTTAGATGCGGACTTGATTTCCACTGGGGGTTTTTTTTGGCGGCTTTTTTTGCCTTCTTTCTACTTTCCCTGACCTTGCCTAGTATGCGTTTCCGCTGGTTGGTCGTCCCACGATTACTGGTCTCTGAATAGAGTTACAAGTAAGAAAAAATGTAGCATGCTTGGAATAACAGAAACGTACTTTTTCTTATTCGAGGCATGGTCAACCAGTAGGGAACCTCAATGTAATCAAGTGAAGTAAATAATGTGGCCACCAAATTCTTCGAGGCTAGCTTATCTAATCAAGGTCAGAGGGAATCTTGATTAACACTTAGCCAAGAAAAAAAGATACTGTCCCAGAGAGACTTGAACTCTCGATCTTCCGATTGGAGAGTATTAACAGTCGGACGCCGTAACCAACTAAGCCATGGGACAGCTGTATATTAGTCTTTTTACCGGAACATAACGAGGCACGAGTAAAGTAATACAATGATTGATACAAGAAATAAATGATCCATTAACAAATACAACACTCAGATATATGGATATGACAAGATATGAATATACATCACCGCCTACTTCTCCGTCGAGCAGGGGTGGCAGAGGAGTTTCCTCTTCTCATTTGCTCTGGAAAATACTCATCGTCTTCAGCCTCTTCATCGTTGTCGTTCGACAACTCATCATCTTCCACTTCCTCATGTACCTCCTCGACTCCATCCACATAACCCACTCCCATGAAAACAGGGGGGCCTCCCGCTCCGCCGTGTGCGAGGTACCCTAACTTTTTACTCCTAGTCCCCACGCCAACCAGCACTTTACTCTCTCCACCATCTTCGTCGTTCCCATAATCTTGGATGTCTTCCACATGTGCATCCCACATTTCTTCGTCTAGAGTCAAGCGACGAACTGAACTGCGCTTTTCCTTTTTTGATGTAGGTAGTACTTGGGATGATGATTGATTTAAAGGATGCACGCTTTCCTTTCTTTGTTCATCAGCCGACTTCTCAGACCGTGTAAAACTCCGTTTTGTCTGTTCTTCTCTTGTACTCGATTTACGTCTGGGTTTGGACGTGACCACCTCTGGACCATCGCGGTGGCCAGATGTAGAGGAGACTTGTTCGAGTGGTGTCCGAGCTTCTGTCTTGTGACGGCGTGGTATTCGAGTTCTCGGCTGTTCAGGGGAAAACCTCAACAACATGGGGTCCTCTTCATCCGAATGCTGCGGTCGTCGTCTTGGAGGAGTGGGTGGCAGTGGCCTCGTACGTGCTGGCGGACGGGGTTTACGAGGTGAATGTGCAGGCAATGGGGACGTAGGTGGGCGTTTTGCAAACAAATCTGTTGCATTTTGTGTACGTAAGTGTGGAGATTTTGGGAGAGGAGGCGGCATCATGGAATGCCTAGCTACAACATCGGTGGTTGTATGTGGCTGGTGTATGGACGGTATGTCATCGTCGAGCATATCAACATCAATTATGTCTGATTGCTTCTCATATGTGTGGGGAATTGAAGTACTTGAATTTACTGGAATACCAGTTCCTTTGAAGCGATATACACTCCTAGATGGTAGTATCGGTGGTGTAGATGGAAGACGATCATCTAAATCAGCACCGTTGTCGGAGCACAGAGATGGTGTAGTAGTATCAGTGCCAGAGGCGGTGGCACGAGTCGGGACGGATATCGCAAGATGGGTCGGTGGTGGATATGACTGAGAAGACAAGACTGAGGAGGAAGATGTGGAAGCAAAGCTGGAATCAGAGGAGGCAAGAGATCGACGTTTCACCGCTGCACCTAATGAGCAAAATATGATGAGCAATGAGGGTCGTAAGATTGGCCTCATAGAAAACGTACGAAGATCATCTTGGTATTCGGATAGCTCGTTGATATCCCTCTTTCTTTTATCTCCCACACGCAAGCTTGGGGGGAGGTCATCCCTCCCAAAACTATTCCGGCGTGCGCTAGAAGATGGACCTTCGACTTTCCTCAAAGACGCAACAAGGGACATTGATCCTTGTTTCAATGAATTTCTCCTTGTGATATTAGAAGTAGGCCTTGACGATGGCTCTGCCGAAACTTTTTTCAATCGCACCGTCTTCATTTCTGTGAGAAATGCCGCCATCTTATCAGGTGGTATCCCAATGGCTGGCTGGCCTTGACGTCTACTCGGTAGAGGGGGGTTTATGGGAGCTTCCACTGGTGGTGGGGCGTGTTTGAGAGCGGCCCGAACCGAGGCAAAATTGGTAGTGGGAATACGAGTTCCGCCCCCTGTCATTGGAGGGGGGGGAGGCGGAGGTGGGGGTGGAGGTGGAGGTGGAGGTGGAGGCATTGATATGTGTAGAGAATTGTGCTGCACTGGCCGTTTCGATAGCTGTGATGGTTTCAGGAAACGTATAACAATTGACAAAAAGTACACACCTCCTCCTTCAATCTTCTGATTTCATCTTCTAACATTTTAATTCGCTCCTTATCTACCGCCTTTTCATAATCCGCTCCATCGTCCACATCTTTATTCTTCTCCCAACGCTGTTCGTGGCGTTGTTGCTCTTCTCTGGCGGCAACTAATTCTCTCTCCTTCCCCCTTACTCTGATCTCGCCAGATGAATCGCCATCCACTGCGTCCAGCTCTAGAACATCGTCAATTTCCCTCCATTTACCTTTGTCTCGTGCAGGTATTCTGGAGTATTCTTCCTCTTGTCGGGTTGCTTTTTTTAGACGAATAGGAGAATTATTCGGACTAGGTAAAAGTATTGAAGGATCAGCTTCTGGTTCGCCCGCATGGAAGCGTTCAACAGCAGCCTTGACAAGAGAGCTACGGCGAGAAGGACCAGGGTCTTCACTTGGTTCGGGTGCGGAGAAAACACGGGCGGGGAAGGGGCTTACGATACCAGGTTCAAACCGAACATGACGAGCTGGATCTGGAACTAGAGAGGGCGACCGGGGAAAGAGGGAGCCAGGCATACTAACAGAAGGGCGGCGTTTAAGTGCGCGTGGGAGAGGCGGAGGTGAGGGCGATGGTGAATAATTAAATGGAATTTGTGGGTTCTCCAATGGGGGAGCAGTTGGTCTAGCACGTCTCGAATCGGGTTTCGTGTACAACGGAGAGGTCTTTCGACCATTGCCTTTTCTCGGGGATACCTATACGAGGGAATTTAGTGTACGTTATAGGCGAAAATATCTTGAATACTCGCTGTTGAGATGCTTGAGTCGTCGGAAGGGTGATGTTCTGCAGGAAGTGCCTTAAATGATAAGGCTGGAAAAAGCTATGGTTGATAACTACCTTCAACATGTCGTCTAGAATTAGACACAGGGGGGTTTCGCGAACGGGCTGGATTACGATAGTGTATCGAAGAACCCGAATCATCCGAAGCAGAAAGTTCTAGCACAGGAGACGAGGTCTGAGATAGTCCAGGATCGGATGGCATTGGTGACACACCTTCAGTATCTACCTGTGAACGCTTTACGCGTCTCATGGACTCTGACATCGCAGAATTTCGTGAGCGAGCTGGGTTTCGGTAGCTGGACGCGCCATGTTCCTCCGGCCTGGCTTTCTCCGTCCTCACAGGTCCTCCATGGTGTTCCTTTGGCTTTCTGAAGCGTGGCGGCGATGGTTCGGACTCCTCCTGGCGCACGCAAACTCAACAAGGTAGTCTGGGAAAACAAGAATATAACATACCTCGTCGTCATAATATTCCACTTGGGACCCGCCTGTGGCATTTGTGACAAACGATTCGAGTTCTCTTGACACGAAACTGAAAACGCTGGAAAAGATTCCAGAGCCTTCAGAGGTCGCAGCGCGCCGGTTCGCCATGGTTGGAGAAAACAGTGGAATCTTAACACAAGACGGTCTTGCGAGACAAGTCCAAACAACACATTGTTGAATCGATTACGTCAGCAGTCCACCTACAAGTTTCTTTCCACGACGTCTTGGCTGGTGAACAAGGGACAAAATGGACGAAACAACACCACCACCCCCACCTGAAGAGCATTCCCCACCCCCACCACCCCCACAATCGCACACCGGATCTCCTACAGATTTTTTGAAAGGTGTGGTTGGAAAGCGTGTCATCGTCAGGTTAACCTCAGGTGTCGATTATCAAGGTACACAGGGTCTTTATCGCGAGGCCCAATTTTGCAATTAATTCCAATGCTCTATAGGAATACTCTCATGCCTCGATGGATATATGAATATCGCGTTAGAACAGACAGAAGAACATGTGAACGGAGCCATTACCAATCGATATGGCGATGCTTTCATTAGAGGCAATAACGGTGTGTCTTTTTATTTTCTCAACTTTAGCTACTTTAGTTTGAACCGTCGATCAGTTCTTTACATATCTGCGGCAGAGACTATTTAGTGCGATCATGAGCGTCTTGTCAAAGCGAAAAATGTGTCTACACAAGATGTTGGTTAGTTTGGAGCGGTTGAAGACTCGCCCCAGCACAAATCCGCAACAGAAGCGCGGGGAAGTGGTGAACGACAACTCAATACAATAGGAAGACTCAAGTAGCTTACGCATATGCATGCTCTGCGTATATGCAAAAGAGCCTTTATTAAAAAATGTAGTAACGACCAAACTCAGTAGTGATTGGGTTTAAATAATTGACGATGTCCAAACCTCGTGCTCATTCAAATCCAATACATATATAGATATGTAGTTACATGGTTAGGATACATAGGTTCGGATATGATGTGAGCTAAACCACTTACGTATGTCAGTACACGATGCATATAGAAGCTATCGGTGTCAGCCCTGATCAAGCGCAACATCACATAGAATGCAACCAACACGTTCCCAGTAAGCGCCAATGGCATACGCGAGAGAAGGGTTGTACGTTTGGGGTTACGAAAATTTGTAAACAGTAGGCTTGGTGATTCCTACGATCGGCATTGCCACTGGTTGAGAACGAAAGAAGCGCCCAACGTATCGTGGGCGCATGTCTTGCCTGTGAGGCCATGAGGCGCATTAAGATCCTTCGAAAGTATATTATCTTGAATCCAAAACGCAAGTAAGCGTTGGCATGAGATTGATTAGGTTGTAGGAAATTTGAAGACTCTTGTAACTTGCAAATAACAAAATAGGCGAATGGGAGACAGCGAGAATGATTACTAGAAAACATTTTGAGACGAGGTAACTTGAAAACTTGGTTTTTTTCTGCTATCGAATATGGTCCAGTCTTGTTCGATGCATGTAGGATGGATAGAGATTAAAAATTTGAAGATAAAACTTGATGAAACGATGGCCCAGGAAATTGAGAACCTCTTCACTTGTTTCATTTTTGAACCTTTGCCCTTGACCTTCATCTTGACTACTTCTTGACCATATAGGAGCCATCATACCACGAACGAATCCTATAACTGTAATAAACTAGTTTCATGATCAAACCTTTACCAGCGTTGAGAATCTCCGTTTGCTGGTGCCGGCGCAGAGTTGTTGGAAGGAGGGTCATAGTCCCGACCCCCACCACCTCGTGCAGGGCTACTGCCCCTTGGAGGGCTTCTTGAATAGCTTCGGCGACGTCGGTAGTCAGGCGAGTACCTTCCACCGCGTGACGGTGCTGGGCTGCGACGATCACGCCAATCTCTGCTATCTCGACCGTAAGGATCGCGGTCCTTGTCGCGCTCGCTTCGGCGATGAGAATCACCACGATAAGAATCACGGTAGGAGTCTCGATGTTCGCGGCCACCACCACCACCACCACCACCATGATAGGAGTCACGACCACCTCCACGACGATGACCCATGTATTCGCCAGGAGTAGGGGCATGAGGCCTATCTGTGACTGAATAATCCACCCGAATTCGACGTCCGTTTAGATCCTGCATACCGGTATAAGAATATGATGAACCAGAGAGTATTGCAACTTACAACACCGTTTAACTCTTGAATACAACGAGTAGCGTCCTCAACAGTAGCCATCTTGATGAAACCAAACCCACGGGAGCGGTCTGACTGCTTTTGTATCTGTGAGTGATGCCCTCATGCCGCATGTTTAACAAAAAAGACTGACCCTTTGATCATAGACTATGGTGACCTTTTCAACTCGGCCAAAGCGGCTAAATTCTTCATCTAAATCGCGTTCCTGGGTCCGGATGCTGAGTCCAAAGACCCCAAGCACGTTAGATGGATTGGGTGCCTGCTAGTAATCATAAGGAACGCAAGCAACTCAAAAAGTATGTATTTAACGCACAATGGGGGCATGAGGCGCACGTCTGGGGGGAGGGGACCTTCGTCTATAAGGACTCCTGTAGCCTCTATCGCCACGGTCTGCCGGAGCACCATTGCTACGAGCGCCAGGGCTGCGAGACCGAGAACGGCCACGTGCAGGAGCTGACTCACGCTCTGCTGGCGCTGGCGCCAAAGGGGGCGCTGTGTAAGCATCAGAGTAGGGGTCTACAGGGGGGGCGGCAGCGTTTTCTCCGTACTAAGGTGAGAACATTATGAGCTCTCATTCGTCTGAAGGACCCGAGCCAGCGGGCAGAATGTTTGAGAAAAAACTCACCATGGTGGTTCGACTTCAAGAGGTGTTGGTACTTGTTTGTGGCAACAGAACCATTCCAATGCCGCAATATTCCGCGATTTTGCGGCTAAGCACAGCTTAGAAGATATAAACTTGCCATCTCCCCAGGCAGAAAACATCATAACCTACAAGTATCACTATGTATTATGCCCACCATCTTTTTCGACTGTCCGAAGTTCCCCTTCTCTTTTTTTTTTTTGTGGTAATTTGAGTTTTCAGAAGAGAGACAGCTTCTGATTGATTAAAGCGGAGAGTGAACTCAATTCTGGAGACTGCATAGTTCATCAAGCCTCCTCGATCAGGGAAATAGGTCCAAACACATACCCCGGCAAGAACCAAGATGGTGAGCTCGTCGTCGGGCATTGCGTCTAGCAATAGAATGCTAATCAAGGCCGCTAGGGAATCGACATCAAGGCCCACCACGTCAAGAAGGGCGCGCGCACAGCCCCCAAGAGCGAGGACCCCTACCTTCTTCTCCTCGTCAAGGTACGACCATCTTCGTATCTTTTATCAGGAATTCCTCCTAACGTTTCCTTCAGCTATACAGATTCTTGGCGCGAAGAACTGATGCCAAATTCAACAAGGTCTCTAGTCTTCCGTGAATCTCTGCTCTTGACTACTAATCTCAACGATGTCTCCCGGCCTTAGGTTATTCTCCACCGCCTTTTCTTGTCCAAAGTCAACCGCCCTCCCATTTCACTATCAAGAATCATAAAAGAGACCTCAAATGCAGGCGAACTTGATTCAAAAATCATTGTCCAAGTCGGGACCGTCACCGATGATATCCGACAAACTGTCGTTCCCAAATTGACTGTCGCAGCACTTCGCTTCACGCGTGCCGCCAAGGAGCGAATCTTGAACGCAGGAGGAGAGGCATTGACACTTGATCAGCTCGCACTGAGGTCGCCTACAGGAACCAACACCGTTTTGCTTAGAGGTGTGAAGAACTCACGGGAGGCCAATAAGCACTTTGGAATGGGTGAGTGCAATTCTAAAATTTTCCATCTCTAGTCTATATAACATGTTAAAAAATAGGTCCTCACAAACACAAGAAACCCTATACTATCTCCAAAGGCCGCAAGGTGATAAATTTGACCGGTATAGTCCTTGGAGGTATACTAAAATATCTGTTGTATTCCCTAGTTCGAACAAGCCCGTGGTCGCCGAAAGTCCAAGGGTTTCAAGGTATAGGGAGCCTTGTCAAAATATATTGGGGAGTTGTCAGACGTATGTTATGGTGCGGGCTCTGTGGAGGTACCGACTTTATGCGCTATGTCATGGCTCCCTCCTACTTTTTACGATGTATTCATTTCATCCCACCTTGCATGCGCTGGCTGTATTTGTGTCACCAAGACCACACTTAAGAGTACAACAGAAACTACAGCAATAATTTTTTTTCGTCCAAGGGCTGACATGCTACAAACCTGCAACACATTTCTTATTCACATTCCAACCGAGGTGTGTGTCGTGCTTCGGACGTTTGTGACATCTACTTCAGGGGACTTGACACCCGAAGCGAATTGTATATTGATTTCTATTCTATTCTCTTGTGATGACCTGGAATGAAGAGTTGATCTCTCGCCCAACGATCACCACATTGCGTTTCCGTCCCACGAATACGACCCATGCAGCCTGAATAATGAACAAGAGTACTTTGACCAACTTGTACAGCAAAACCAATAAATGGGCAGGTTCGACTCGTTGTTGTCCTTGCCGCCCTACAACCCAGTCAGGCTAGGCCCGCACATAGCATTATTCCATATTGCCTATGAAAAGACCTTCATTCCCGGCCAGAGTAGCATACCTGGCGGGCACTAGTACCCCCGTGTGGCCCCGTGGTTGAAGGATTCTCTCAGGACTCCACAGGGAACAATAGTCCACCGCATGTATGAACTCTCTGTCAGCACACGAAATGAATACACTAAAAGGTTTGACTTCACAGGATCGTCCCTGGTTTGAGTAGAGTCATGTTCGCTCCTCTTGCGACACTGTTGTTCCTTTCGCTGAATTGTCTTGCTGTTGTCTCTGCTAAGATTGGAACTCTTCATCGTCGACAATATTTTTACGTTGGCCAGAGTTATGTAGGTCAGGGAAACTCGAGCATTGCGGATGGCCAGATGTACGTCGAACACCTGATTCCCGCCAAGGTATCGCAACCATTTCCTCTCATGATGATCCACGGTCATGGTAGGCCATCTATCTCTTCCTATATGCCCTTTTGACACATCCTATAGATATGACTGGTACTAACTTTTTGAATACCCCGGACGGGCGCACAGGGTGGGCAGATTATTTCCTGAGCAAAGGATACGAAGTATATCCCGAACCGTCATGATATCTTACAAGATACGCATAACTTTTACTCTAGGTGTATCTCGTCGATCAACCCGCACGAGGGCGTTCCCCATACCAACGCGACATCGATGGGATCACAAGCACGAACACCACATTCATTGTTGAATCTCGGTTCACTGCGCCAGAACGTTTCAAACTCTGGCGTCAAGCATCGTTGCATACACAGTGGCCTGGCAATGGGAGCATGGGAGATGCTGTATTCGATCACTTTTTCGCTTCCACTACGCCTAGCTTGGAATCTGATATCACAACAGCAGAAAAAGTGAAGGCTGCAGGATCGAAACTACTGGACCAAATTGGGGTAAGTTAAATTTCTCCATGACATACATCACATGGGTGGTTATTTTCGCTGACCACTACACCCAAACCTCAGCCCGTAATTCTCCTCGTACACTCTCAATCTGGACAACATGGCTGGCTCCTCGGCGATGCCAGGCCGTCGCTCATCAAGGGGTTGATCTCGATTGAGCCTAAAGGGCCGCCGTTTATCGAAGCCGTCTTTTCCAACACTCCTTCTCGAAAATTCGGTTTGACTGACATCCCTGTCACATACTCACCACCCATCACATCGGCTGCTGATTTGGGACCTGTCGCGGTCAGCAACGACAGTTTTACTTGCTTCCAGCAGAGGTCACCTCCACGGAAGCTTATTAATCTTGCCCAAGTGCCAGTCTTGATGGTGACGTCAGAGGCCAGTTATCATGCAGTTTATGATGACTGTAGCGTCCAGTTCCTACAGCAGGCGGGAGTCTCCGTAGAACATGCACGCCTCCCGGACTTGGGGATTCACGGAAATGGTCATATGATGTTCATGGAGAAAAACAATTTGCAGATCGCGGAAGATGTTTTGGAGAAATGGATATCCAAGACAATTCATCATTAAATAGTAGCCAATGCTGATAGCTTTCGTTTATGTAAAGTTGTAAGATTGCGTGGATGAAGTTTCGTGAAATACAATGGGCTCCTTGATACCGGCCACTGAGAGAGGATGAAAGGAATTATATTAAATTACTATCGTGTATGTGGTATATGCATAGATTGAATGACGTCCGATGGGTATCAAGGTGGGCTATATGCTCGGCAGGGGGTGGAAAACTCAATATCTTGACCGTAAGGTAGATCTATGGTGTCTTGGGGTAGACCGAATGCCCAAAGCGCGTTTGATTTTCGTCATGAATGGAACGTGTGTTTCGCGCCCACGACCCTAAACAAGATCGATTAGCCAATGAACTGATCAAGATTGGAAATTGTCTTACCATTGCTCTAAGTTCATGTTTTGCATGTTTCCGCCCTTTCCTCGTAGTATGAGGATTTGAAAGTGCGGCTTCTAATAAGAAAATTAGAAATGAAATGCATATTCCATAGATACTGTAACTCACTGTAACCACCAGCAATGCGATCCTTGTCTTTATGGGTGCGGAAGAAGTGATGACGAGTACTATGGCGGGAAGAGGTAACTGTACGAGGTTTGCGACGGCCGAAGAAAGGCATGAGTGTTATTTAGTAGTGGGTGACTTGAGAGCTGGTAAAATTAAGGAGGCAATGGGATGCTTTTATAGACCTACGGTACTGGTCACCCCACGAAGAAATCATCAATATACGTCAATCGGTGGTGTGGTTTTGGCTGCATGACGTGGGTGCTGGAGTCGGAGGAGTACAGAGGAGCGACGAAAGTTTGAATCAGGTGCCACTTACGATCACCATCGTCATCATCTAATTAAATCAATCTCACTTTTGCGACTTTCATATTATGTACATAAAATAACCATTAACTGAAATATTCCACCCTAGTGTGACTAGTACTTCACCTCTAATCAAGATGTTCAAACCATTATTATGATATTCAAATGATGGTTCAAATACAACCCATAATTATAAACAATAGTATAGTATACGTATCGCCCAACACTTCATTCTCGTAACTTCTGCATTACCCACCGCCCACCTGTCCACCTACTCCGGGCGCAGCGCCAGGCATCCCTTGAGTGCCCATTCCCTGGTTACCCACCCCTTGATGGCCTGGTCCTTGACCACCGTCCAGTGTTTGGCCTATGCCTGTCGCATGCCCGGTTCCTGCTGTATGCCCACTCTGCGTTCCTTGGACGCCCCCTAATCCTGTCGGTGCCCCTGCTCCCGCCCCCGCTCCTTTACCAGTACTTGCTATGGGCAGATGTCCATCTTGTGTCCCCTGGCCGCCCACCGTCTTTACCCCACCAGGTCCGCCACCAGTTGTATTCCCGGCGGACGAGCCCGAAGTAGTGCTGTGAAGCTCGGAAAGTTTCGCCTCGCGCCCTTGCTACCAGACCTAGAATCATACTCTCATTCCAATAGATTTTGAGAGCACTCACATTATGAGCATGTTGCTCTTTAATCGCGGCCTGGACCTGCGCCTTCTTCGCATCCAAGTCTCGTTGCAGCTTTACATCCTCCCTTTTTCTCAGCTGGAAGTCATGCAAGTCAGAATATTGTAAACTTTAAAATTTGACGGCGAGTTCCGAGTACTAACTTCGATATCTTGCTCAGCACCATGAAGGTTCGTGACAGCTATATCATGGCTGTGAGTCGCTTTGTTCACGGCCTTTGTAGCTTCCAGCTCCTTCTTGTGTGCCCTTTCGAGCGTAGCCTCTGCCTTGTGAACTGCCTACATTGTAATCACTGTGTGTGGAAATGGGCGTCGCCAACACTGGTTTAGGATGTACCTTATGTGTCTTTGTCTGAGCCTTTTCCGTGCTGGACAGTTCTTTCATGGCATGTTTGACTCGATCCTCCTCAGTCTTTCCTTCTTTTACTATTTCCTTCTCCAATTTCTTCAGAACTTGAGGGGATGTCGACTGTGTGGTCATGATAATTTTACGTATCTCGAACGGGCATTTCTCTGAAATCTTTATACTCTACTAGGTTTCAGAAGGATCGTAGCAATGATGTCATTCACGTCACCGCTTTGTTCTTGCTTGAAACCAGTTCTAATAGGCTTCCATCTATATATCTACAATAAAGAGGGTCGTACCTGACGGTACTAGATATGCATACCAAAGCAAACAGTTGATACATCCAAGCAAACGATTTCGGGAATCAACCTTCCATCTTGCGAAGTACCGTTTTTCTACTTTTGCTCTTCCGTGCACGGAGATTCGAGGCGCGCGCAGTGAGTGGGGGCAAGAAGCCCATGACCGGCTGCATCGTTTTTGCCGCCCGATCGGCTTCTTCTGCATCTTCTGAGCGCTGCTGTTCGGTAATGGGTGGTATTGTGTCCTGAGCCGATGGGCTAGTCGGTGAGGACGGCCGGTATGTCTGCGATTCCGGGTCGGCGTAGACTATGGGTATCGGGGATTCAAAGCAGGTAATGTTCAATTCACGACAGTAATATTGCACCGCAGCATGGAATGCTGTCCTCCTCGTCCAGCGGAGGCCCCAGTCCTGATCAGGCAGAGTATGTTAGTAGACGTAAAGGTATTCGAGGTTTGTATCATCAGCCGAACCCTGGAGAAATTGAATTCGTTAATTAAAATTAACTGACGTAGAAAAAGACGTACTGCCAATTACTGTAAAATAATTCCCCCGAGGTAAGTTACAATAGAAGCAAATACAACATAACACAGCGTACCTATTGTGGGCGATACCTATAGTAAGTGTTAGGTACCGCTGGAATTCTATACTTTGGAGCATGATGCTAGTGCTCGGCTCGAACCAGCGATTTTCTTCCGTCGACAGCCAATCGTTCAGGCTTTTTTCAAGAGCATCTAATTTCTCTAGTGGGGTGCGCCAGGCGACTTGCATGGTTAGATTCTCGAACGTTTTCTGTGAGACAAGGAGATAAGCCGGGTCAGGAAGAATATTGGGGCCGACTTACACCACTCCTCCGTACATTCGTTCTGCGCGTCTAATTAATATAGGAAACGAGGAGGCATATGATGAGCAGGATTTACATAAATTTGGTGAACAACTGGCTGTTAAAATAGTAGGTTTCCGTCCCATCGGAACGAGCAAAGACGGTCTGATATACGAGGTTAGCTCCATGATGACGACGATTGCATCCTAGTTTCAGCTTACTGCGAAGAGGCCGACTTTTTTGACCACAAGCACCTCCTCTAGTTCATCAGGAACAGTCAGTATCATTCCCCATTCTCAAAATTTATAAATACATACGATCGATAATGCACCGATCCCCAGTATCGTAAGGGCTATGTAGCGCCATCAGCGCTCATCCCCGATATGAACAAACCCCACTTACTGAGTTACGAATATAAACATGATAGCATCAAACGCGGAGCTCGCCGAGTTTTTGAAAATGAAACTTGCTGCAATTCCAATCGAGTACACACTA
The DNA here is from genome assembly GCA_015584075.1 of Collybia nuda. NCBI lineage: Eukaryota > Fungi > Basidiomycota > Agaricomycetes > Agaricales > Clitocybaceae > Collybia > Collybia nuda. The sequence continues at coordinate 86,102 of MU150231.1, forward strand.
GTCAAGGAGTCCCCGATCTTCAACCCGAACACGCTCAAGCTGATGAAGAATAGGACGACCATGGCGAAGAACAAGATAATATAGTCCAGCGTCTTCAATGCGGCCCCCACATCGCGCATAGAGCGCGAGAGAAATCGACGTTCCTTGTATACCTTGACGAGGGTCGCTTTAATTTCACCACGAGAAATGTCCCCATTGTTGTCCTTGTCAAAGACCCGGAAGGCTGCCTCAGCGTCTGTGTGTGTTGGGAAAGCAGGATAAAAGTCGGACGGTTGCAGGTACGTTCTCCGCCTGTCCTTGAATTTGTAGTAGATGGATCGGGCGAGGCGCTGGGGAGTCATCCTATTTAATATACACCCGTCCAAGACATGGTAAATAGATACCAACCTTTGCTTCATGTGTAGAGTTGATATTCCACGTAATCGAAGAAAGTCCTTCACCTGTGCCCTGTAAATTCCTCGCGTCATGCAATACAGCACTCTTGATAGCTTTTGCGGCTTGTATCAGCGTGTCACCACCATCATTACTGCCTTCTACGCTTTGCCTTGGGCTCCCATGGCGTGGGGTTGGCGGGTATCGGTGAGGCGAACTGCTCTCTGCGAACGGGAGGTCAGAGGATGTGATTGGTTTCATTCTCGTTTCCACTGCATCGTCATCGGTGACAGGACTACCGTCCATGCCATGTTTCGCAGGCTTTTCGCCATGTATCCAGGACGAACTTTCCCTCTTTTTCCCCTTCCCCTTCCATCCATGGCCGTCCTTTCTGCCTACAAGGGTCTTGTCTCCATCCTCCACGTCCCCGTCTTCCCCATCATCATGCTCGAAAACCCTTGACCTTCTTGTCCCAGGTGGCGTTGCCGAACGAAGTGCCCCGCTTAAAAAATTGAAATGTTCTTTTTCCGAAAACGGGCTGGGAAACCCGAGTCCACTGAAGACGGGGGTGCGTGAACCGGATTTAGCGTTGCGGGGCGCGGGTTTGGGGCGATATTCGCGGAGTTTCTCTATGACCTCGAGCGCTTCTTGGACGGCATCTATCCGGTCTTTATACGCTGTCCTATGGAATGAGAAGGCTGGGGGAAAAAAAGGAGCAATGAGTAATCTCGGATTGACGGTTGTAGGCTGAACAAACCTATCGAGTGCGAGAGCATTCGCTTGGCGCACATCACAAGGGCAAAGAAAAATCCGAATTCAACGACTTGCTCAAGCTAAATGGCAATTAATATGGGAATATTTAAGTACTGGAATAAAACATACACGTTTTGTATAATGAGCTCGACTCTCATCCCCGTTTTGTGTGTTGAAAAGATTGTAGATATGCCCAAAGATAATTATCCAACTCGCCCATCCACTGGCGGCATACAACAGCGGCTTCAGGGTGTCCTTGACCGAGTCGTACCTCTCTATCTGTGTCTTGACAGATTCTGATACGTGGCCCCAGAAACCTGAGATGAAGAATTGGGAGAGGATAGGTGCAATATCTACGAACAGGGCGAGGTACCACGAGATGAGAAGATTCGCAGCTGCCCAAAATAGCCATGCTTGTACGTTATCCTTGATGTATCGGCGCTCGGGGGTAGGATCGGGCTTATACCAATAAAATTGGATGAGCAAGGCTGGAGTAATCAGCACTCCTGCTAGAAAGGTGGATCCAATAAGGGTGGAGAATAACATTGTGATAACTCTGAGTCCATTTGAATAAGATAAGTATATATCCAACGTGGCATTTGTCAAATACTTGCCTCTTTAAGTTCCATCCCTGTTGCTTCGCTTTGACCCCCATACGTTCTTCGAACTTGGCTTCTTCATCTACAAGGTCCTCCTCGCCCGACCAATCAAAAAACTCCTCTGAGTCCTCATCGTCGGTCATTATAGATGATGCTCGCGAGGATATTACATCCGGAGCCGAATCGGTCCGCGTATAGCCCGGTGCTGGCTCTGCTGGAGGTCTGGGCAAGTTTTCAGGATAATGAACGGTGGGTCTGTGGGAGGAGCCTTTGATATCTGAACCATTTGGACGAGAATCCGGATCTTCAAGTGGGCTTTCTGTTTCTGTCCTTTGGTCCATAACATGCAACCTTGTGGTTGAGGTGTAGGCAGGTGTTGGCGGAAAATCCGTGGAGCTGATGTTAATATTAGAGGAGCTTGCCAGTGGACGATACGGCGGCGATGATCCACGTGGATCTTCAGCTGAAGTAGATAGGAAGTCTTCTTGAGTGAGAGGCTGGAGACGGATGAGCCCGTCGAGGCGAGGAGGAGGAGGCTGGGGCCGGTCGCGCATGACAAGCCCGCGTGATGGTTTCCACGGCTTTTAGAAGCAGTCAGAGTGGGAAGATGGCCTCCCCGTTGGCCCTTGGGAGCAACTTTTACATGCTCAAATCCGCTCCACTTGCCATTCTCAACTTTCAACCCCATTTTTGCCGGTTGATCGATCAAGCCTGTTGTCCGCTCTCGGAAAATTAGATAAAGGAAAAAAGTATGGATAGTTTCAAAAAAAGATGATGATATATCTTGTAGTTGGCAAATTTGAGACTGTCAAAACGTTAAGAAACGGAAAGGTATGAATGAGATTAGTAGCTATAGACGAATGCCTTCGAATTCGAGAACTCACTATGACGTCGTGACTTGACATGAATATTGATTGCATAAGACAAGCGTTAATTCTGAATGTAGCCTCGACTGGAATATCGCCAACGAGCGGAGTCGCTTGATACACTACTTCCTGTCGCCGCTTTTCGTTTACCCCCGCAGCCAAAATGTGGAAATGCAGCTAACCTTTAGGAAGGACTCCGAACTAACTCGTAAGTTGAAATTATCACAACAGATCAGGTTTCCGGCCTATACGGCCCGGTAGAACACTCTAAAATTCTTTCTTTCGACTCGCGCTTACTCAACAACCATCACCAGCACTGGTGCATTGGGGCTCTGTGAATTTGTACATCCACGTTTTTACACCACACTTCCTTGGTCTTGCTCAACACCTCAATGAGACGCTCCCAGGCTATGTATATTCAATGGAACCCCACCATATTGCGGCAGTTTTCTCAAGTGACCACTTTTTTCAATATCACTTTTTTTCATTTAGGATCCGTATCATTACCCTTACACCTTGATGGTGTTCAATCGCATAATATCGCTCCACTCAGAAGACGCCAAGGGAACCTGTTTCTTTCCGACGAATGAAGGCAAACACCTCGATCGACACAATAAAGTCCGAGGGATCAATTGTCTATAGAGTTGGGGCTTATCTATCGATTTCTGTTGATGGGTGTTGGGAGAGCTCGCCAGAGCAGAATCAAAAGCTGCGCGTCTCTAGAGAAGCGGTCTAAGGCACATTGCTGAACTCGAAGTCGATACGGGGGCTTACAGAGGTCGTTATATCAATGATGGGGCCCCCATTCTTTACCAAAGGCTCATAAATAGTAGCGAATGGCTAGGCGGCTGTTGAGCTTGACGGTTTGCATTCTGCCTAAAACTCTTCACATGCCAAGGGACTCGGGCCGGGGTTGAGAGTAAAGAGTTTAGGGCGATCATAACCTTGCCGTTATTGCTGTTATTACAAGGAACCAGCCTTGAGGCGTTGCATCTGACCTTCTGAATAGGCGCTCTTGCCTGTCAGTAGGCTAGAGTCCGTTTCCGTTTAGTGTCTCTTTGGACCCACATTCTCCATACACCTCCACTGTAATGAAGAACCGGGATTTCTACATATCTACAACAAAGCGCGGCCCATCACAGCCAGTATCTAAACTTCTCGACACACAAAGTTCAAACCCAGCGGCTAGTTTGAACGGAGGTCAACAAAGGGAGCAGGAGGTGGCCACAGCAAATCACACCAACAAGAAACCTGTTCCGTGAGTATCATGACCTTGAATTGTGACTTTATCTTTAGCTAATGTTGTACAGTATCATCACCTCTGGGCCCGTTCAAACAAACACAAGCCGAAGGGCAGCAAAGAGAAAGAACAAAGCTGTAACCTGCCATTGTTCCAAAGCAGGGGAGAAATGTGCCTCTGGAGCTAAATGCGCGTTTTCTCATGACCGCAGCCATGTCAGTGTAATTGTTTTTTTCCTTTCGTATTTTTGCCATGGGCACATCTCAAAAGACTACGACTTAGGTCAATCCAAAGGGCAAGGCAACCTCAGTGACAATCGCACCAGGACCCTCAGCCCAATCAGAACTGGCCAAGCGCCAGGCAGAGGACCGGAGACTCATTGCGCAAGAGGCAAAGGCCGCACAAGCTCAACTGAAGGCGCAGCGCGAACAAGACGACAGGCAACTACAACTTCTGAAACTTGTGGCACAGGCTAAAGAAAGACGTGAAAAGGAAGAGAAGGAAGCTGCCATTCGAATAGAGCAAGAGGCCCTCACAGAAGGGAAAGAGCGAGAACGGAACAACAATAATCAAGGAAAAGTAGTCTGTCACCACTTTAAAGCAGGAATATGTACCCAAGGAGCCAAATGCTTGTTCTCGCATGAAACTATCCCGGTCAGCTTTTCGTTTGATCTCTTTTCAATTTTTTAATATTCACTCCAATAAACAGATTAATCGCAAGGGAAAGGTGAATGCCTCAACAATTGTACCAGATCCTCCGAAGGTCAACCAAGAGTCCGAAGCGGCACGAGCACAACGTGAACAAGATGAGAGGCAGGAGGAGCTTTTACGGCGTGTAGAGATTGCCAGGAAACAACGAGACAACGAAGAAAAAGAGCTTGCTGCTCAACTTCGGGAAGCGGCTCTAGTAGAGAAAGAACGAGAAAGAGAGCGTGAGGCTGAAGCTGCCCGAATCCGCGAAGAAATTCTTACAGCGGAGAGAGAGAGACAGGAGAATGAACGGTTAGCACGCGAGGTTGAAGCCGCTCGGGTTCTCCAGGAATTCCTTGCAGCTGAAAGAGAACGTGTGAGACTCGAGGCCGAGGCCGCTCGGGTTCGCGAAGAACTTCTTGCGGCGGAAAGACAAAGACAGGAGAACGAACGATTGGCGCGCGAGGCCGAAGCTGCTCGAATTCGTCAGGAATTTCTCGCAGCTGAAAGGCTGAGGTTGGAAAATGAGCGCCTAGCACGTGAAGCAGAAAGGGAAGCGGCTCGACAAGCCCGACAAGCAAAGAAAGAAGCAGCGCGCAAGACTCGAGAGGCAGAACTTGAAGCCCGTAGAGTGGAGATTGCTAAAGAAGAAGCTGCTTTTACTACCAAACACATTGTCCTGGGTTCAACCTTGATCACATGTGGCGCTGGTATTGATATAAGACATGTTGTCAGTGGCTTCGAGTCTTGCAGAATCACAGTAAAGAACCTGCCTCTCAATGCAAAACTCACCGAAATTGTGGACCTCTTCACCCAACAAGGGATTGACCCCGACCAATTTTTGATTCTGGGCACAAGAGTTATGGATGGTGGAAAGTATCTTGAGGCCAAGATTCTTGCTAATGCTGAACAAGGGAATGCCATCGCAATCGGCCTAGATGGTATCAATTTCCGGGACGAGACGCTCTCTTTCGAAGTTACAGAAAATGTTTCCGCAGATGCAATGGGGGAGTCTTCCGCCCGCAGCCCGGAGATTCTTACCGTTTCCTGGCGAGCTCCATCTGGTTCCATGATTGCAACTTATGATAACATGGATGTTGCCCGCACCAAAGCTCGGACTTTGGACAGAACTATCTGGAGAGGGCGAAGGATCAGGGCCGAAATGAATCGCCCGCCAACTGGTCCTGCATTAAGATATTATTCCCCATCGTCGATAAAGATCACAGGGCTCCACCCAGATGCAAACACTATGAACATATTGGATATTACGGGCCCTTCCACAATCAAAACAATAAAATCATGTCTGTATGATCTTCCTGAAGCTTATAACGTTCTGGAACGACATATTAGGGCCGCTTCAAATGGGGTAGTATCGTTTGAAGTCAAATCCCAGTTTAATGGAGGGGTGGATGGTAATGTCACGGTTCAAATCCGTTTTGGAAGCTGGGAGCAGGCCAAAGTTGCACGGGACTCACTTGACGGAATACGCCTTCGACCAGATTATCCACTATTCAGACTTTCTCTCCCTAACCCTCTCCAATTTGTCAGCACCATACCAATACAGCAATATCGTGCCCAGAGACGCCAATGGGACTCGCTCGTGAACAGTAATAGCAATGAAAGGTGCCATCTCCGCGTCAATATCTATGAAAACGAGCGAGTTGCGATTCGCGTACAGGGTGATGATAAGAAAGCTGTTGGTTCTTTGAAGGTCAGAGTAGAGACACTGGTTGCTGGGGAACGTCTGGACGTCACTCATTGGCACCGGTCTTTCTGTTCACCTAAAGGTCGTCAGTTCCTGGCCAAAGTTTCTGCAGATATAGATGTTTATCTCCGAAGTGACTGGAAAATCAATGCCCTGAAAATTTATGGAGATGATGAGGCAAAACACGAAGCTCGGCAGCTCGTGCTAGCGGAGGTTGATCGCCTCTCCCTTCTCGAATGGACTGTCCCTTTGAAACGACAATCAGTGGGATATTTTGTTCGGAAGGGTTTGGCGGCACTTCAAGAGTTGTTGGGTGAAGACTCTGTCTCCCTTGATTTGACGTCTGCTCCCGGAAAGATTACAATCAAGGGAGGAGAAGAGGCGAGGCACCATCTGACTGTAATGCTCGATCAATCGCTGAAAGATACTATCACCACCTCCAATCCTGAAGATACAGCTAATATCTGCCCCATCTGCTATGACACTGTCTCTCACCCCGTACAACTAGGATGTGGCCACAAATACTGTACAGCGTGCATCCGCCATTATCTAACCACAGCTTCTGACTCCAAGGCTTTCCCGCTGGCTTGCATGGGGAATGAAGCCCGATGTCGTGTTGCCATCCCCATACAACTCATCCAAAGATTTTTACCACCACAGAAATTCGACCAGCTTGTAAATGTTGCCTTTTCCACTTACATTGATCTCCATCCTCAAGATTTTCGTTACTGCACAACGCCGGATTGTGTTCAAATATACCGCTGCAACTCTGGCGCGTCACAGAAATGTCCATCCTGCTTTGCAACTGTGTGCTCAGAGTGTCATGAAGAAGCCCATGATGGTATGACATGTGCCGAAAGGGCATTACACAAAAATCCTGCTGAACAAGAACGCTTAAATGAGACTTGGGCTGCCGAGAACGGGGTCAAAAAGTGTCCCTCTTGCAAAGTATGGATCGAAAAGACAGAAGGGTGCAATCATATGACATGTAAATGTGGAGCTCATATATGCTGGAAGTGCATGGGTATTTTCGGGGCAGGAACCATATACGACCACCTCAACGAAGTACATGGTGGTGCTTTTGAGCACGAGGCGGTCGATAATGGTGCATTTGCGAGACAACAAGTGTTTGAGGGCTATCAGCATCGACAAGCATTGAGAGAGGATGCCGACATACATAGAATAGATGAAGAACGAAGAAATCGTTTGTTACTCCAGCGGCAAGCAGCAGAAGCGCAGGCTAGACAACTTGAAGACCTTCGTAGAGCCCAACTTCAGCAACAACAACTCCGAGCCGAGCGGCAAAGACAGGCAGAGATCGCAGCAGCAGCAGAGCGCCGGCGCATTGAGTTACATTATCAAGCCATTCGAGCAGAGACTGAGAGAAGGCGACAAGCGGAGGCCCAACGTGAAAAGGATTCGTCTTGGTGTGTCGTTATGTAAACACGAAGTTTCTAGTTTTCGTCCCATAGTTTTCGTTCTAAATGTATTATATACTGCACGTTTCGACTCACATGCCCTAGATCTGAACACAGAACATGGCTGACCTCTTACAGAATATATCGCCACAAACCATTGGTCTGGTGTGATTTTAAATTTAGCTACACAATTCATTTTGAAAGCACCGTCAATATGTTTTTTTCGGAGCGCTTAACGAACAGGTACTCCGATAAATCAGTTTAGCCAAGCTTAAATGCTAAGTGAAGCCTGGTACAAGGACCGAAATGACGAACGACTTGCACAGAAACTCGGTCGCTGACTCACTATTCACAATGCGATCAACTCTGAATCTGTACCTTTGTATTTTTATTTGACGATGTGATCCTGAACAGGTTCGTCCATAAGTCTAGATCAATCTGTATTGAATTGCTGTGTATTGTGGGTACCTATGGGCGGCTGTTACGGGCTTATATGCCTCGAGGTACTCGTGAGGTGTGAGACTTAACAGCAACTCTACTTTGACTCTTTTCATTCCTCCACTTTCAAAGAACCATGGCGAACAGCGAGCCCACCTCTACGATTGCGATCTGTCCATTTTTTCTGCAGGGTAGGTGTCGGTATAGCGAAAGCTGCAAGCGGACACACCAAAATAAACCACCTTCTATTGTGGGATACGTATTCAGTGTTAAATCCACATCTATTAATATTATGTTTTTTCTTTTTTTTTTCTTCTAGAATGCCAAAGGGCCTACTTCAAGTCAGCCGAGAGAAATAACCAAGAATAACGATGTTGAAACCGCCAAGGTAGACAATGCAACATCCCAGAAGTCTGTGTGAGTTCGGTGGGTTTGGTCAATAAACGAGCACCAGTTGATCGAAAATAGGGAAGACACACGTAAGACCACAGATTCACCATCAGGAGGTCAATTGTTGTCACAGCGGACAGTCCACAAGCCCAAAGGAAAGGTTGAGAAGATTGACCGCATATGTAATGACTGGAAAGCAGGAAAGTGCACGTGGGGAATTAGGTGCAAGTTTAATCATTTTGAAAAGGTTTGTCTTCACCCGAAATAATAATCAGGGGATAGTAACCATATTGCCTACAGGTCCCGCCGGGGCGGGCGGACTTCAGAAAGGCAGAAGGAAGTAACCCAGAAATTACTTCACCAGTATCGGGGCATCAAGGCAGTAAAAAACCTAACACGCGCGGTGCCAGTAGTAACGACTTGGTAGAAGTAAGTTCACCGTCGCGCCCAAAGAATCAGGTTCCCAGCCATAATGGACAAGTTCAACATCGTCCATCCCGCCCTGATGCCCCACGAACCGGAGATCGGATCTGTTATGCATGGCGGGCGGGGAGCTGTATGAGAGGAAACAACTGTAAATTTAAACACGACATTCAGGTGGGTTGCCGTGTAATTTGACCTGAATAAAGAGAGTTGATGTATTATTAGGCGCACACAAAGGAGAACGTCCTGCCGAAGGTACCTCAGAATACTGCAAAAGAGATAAAGTTGATGCCTGAAGAAATACAGACACTGGCTGAGCAGCCGGTGACAGACGAAGCCGCACATAAACTCCAAGCAGACCAGGACGCCGCACGAAGGGCTGAACAAGCTCGAACAGAAGCTCTTAAGGCTGAGTTGATCAAAAAAGATGCGGGTTTTACTACACAGCATATTGTCCTGGGCTCGACGCTGATTACCTGCGGTGCGGGCATCAACATACGTCATATAATTAGTGGGTTTGAGTCATGTTCCCTTCTGGTCAAAGGCCTTCCTCGGAATACACAACATACTGAAGTTGTGAAGCTTTTTACGGAGCAAGGGGTTGATCCTGAGAATATGTTTATCGAGATGAGACCTGTTGGGATATATCTTGAGGCGAGGGTCCTAACTGACGCAACACACGGGCGGGCCATGGCACTTGACTTGGATGGTAGTGATTTCAAGGGAGAGACTATGCGGGTGGAGGTTGGCGAAGGCACTGCCGCAGACGCCATGGGACAATCTTCTGGTCGCGATTGTGATCTTCTCACAATCTCCTGGCCACCACCCTCTGTATCCATGATTGCCACTTATACAACAATGGCGGAGGCCCATAAGAAAGTCCAAGCTCTAAATGGGACAATGTTCCAAGGCCGCAGAATCAGAGCGGTGTTAGACCGACCTCCACTCGCGGCTGGGCCGGTTCGTAGATTTCACAGGCCAGAATGCGTCAAAATCAGCGGCTTGGGGCCAAGCACCACAATAGTGGATGTTGCTAAATTGGCAGGGACGGAAATGGTAAAACCGGTACAACTATGGAACTATGATTTGCAAGAGGCTTTTCAAACCCTGAAATTTTATGTTGAAGAAGAAAGGGGATCGTTTGAAGTTGTTCACGATGGCAGTACAGATAATAACATCGTCGTACAGTCACGCTTTGCGAGCTGGGATGAAGCGAAACAGGCTCGGGACGCCATCGAAAGAGACCAGCCGTTGCGAACTGGTTACCCTAAGTTTCACATCACCCTTCCAGACCCACTAAAGTTTGTTATTTTGATACCCCGCGACCAGTATACTGCACAAAAGCGCACATGGGATGCTCTGGCTGAGCGGAAGAATGACAAGGGATGCCGCTTATCGATCCAGGCAGAAGGAAATCGACCTGTTTTAATCCGCCTCACGGGCGATGATAAGAAAGTTGTTGGGGCACTGAAGGTCCGAATCGAGACACTAGTAGCCGGAGAAAAATTGGATGCAACATTCTGGCATAGATCATTTGCTTCACGAGGGAGGATTGGGTTTTTCGCCCGAGTTTTATCAGAGACGGGTGTATACATTCGGAGTGACTGGAAGACCCACACACTCAAGGTGTATGGAGATAAGAAAGATGAAGCCCGACGGATGATAACAGATGAGATTGAACGCCTCGCCCAGCTAGAATGGAGTTTTGTTCTAGAAAGGCGAATGGTAGGATATTTTGTCAGGAAAGGGCTAGCGGAGTTCAAGGAGATTATAGGCAATGATTCTGTGACACTTGATTTGTCCATGCGCAAACTCGTGGTCAGAGGTGGAGAGGAAGCTCGGCATACATTGGACAGATTGCTGAATCAAGCTCATGAAGAACTTCTTACCGGCCGCAATAACTTGTCTGAGTCAAGTGACATATGTCCTATATGTTATGATGAAGTTACCCACCCTGTCCAGCTGGGTTGTGGCCACATTTACTGCACTGCATGCATTCGTCATTATCTCGTCTCTGCCCCTGATACAAAGATATTTCCTTTGGCGTGCATGGGAAATGAGGCCAAATGCCAGGTTCCAATACCCATTCCAATCATTCAAAGGTTTTTAACGCAAGAACAATTCGTGCAAGTCGTGGACGTTGCATTCTCGATATACCTCGACCAGAATTCGAAAGAGTTCAAGTACTGCACAACTGCGGACTGCACCCAGATATACCGATGCAATACTGGATCAGCCCAGAAGTGCCCATCCTGCTTTGCCGAAGTTTGTTCTTCCTGCCATCAAGAATCCCATGAAGGCATGACATGCCAGGAGCGCAAAGAAAAAAAGCAGGCTGATGAACAAGGATTCAACGAAGACTGGGCTGCATCGCATGGCATGAAAAAATGCCCTTCTTGCCAAGTATGGATCGAAAAGAATCGGGGATGCAATCATATGGCATGCAAGTGTGGTGCCCATATATGCTGGAAGTGTATGAAAGTCTGTGCACCAACAGGAATTTACGAACACCTCAGGACGGAACATGGGGGAATCTATGATGAAGTAGTTGATGACCGACAAGTAGCTCTTGAGCTTCAGAGACAACTGGCGGCCCAAGACGGTAACCTGGGGCCTGCGGTGGCCAATGGTCGACAAGTGGCTCTCAATCTCCAGAGGCAATTGGCGGTCCAGGACGGTAACTTGCAGAACGCAGTGGCCAATGATCGACAGGTGGCTCTCAATCTCCAGAGAGAATTCATCGCCCAAGAGCGCGACTTGCAGCTGAGGCGGGAACGGGAACTTAGGGCGCGGATCATTGTGCGAAATCAACCTGTACCCACAAATGTTAATGCTGTTACCCAACCTGTGGGGCGATTGGCCGAAAGAGAAACTGCAAGACGAGAGGTTCAAAGGACAACAGCTACAGTACAGACGCCTGATAGAGTTCAGATCGCAAGGCGGGAACCCACAAGGCTGAATCCGAGGGAGCCGGAAAGACGCACGGTCGAGCCTCAAGGTGGAGGTTGTACTATGATGTGAATTGGAGTTAGATCTGTAGGGAATTTATGAGCAGTGGAGGAGAATATTTTTTACCGTGATAACCTTTAAAAAAATCTGAATGATAGCCTCTTCCTTTTTGCTTGCTGATGAACATTGGGACTTGCAGCAACACCTCACTTTCGAAGAAATAATATGCAGCCGGAGTGTGACTACCGAGAAGTGCGCCACGCAAACATGTTAGAGAATTAGATGCATCAACAGGACATTGTATTGTACAAACTTGTGTGTCCATATCGACCCCTTGAATCCTCGGTGGGCACTTTCATTGTTCAATGTACACTCAACTAGGCATGGTATACACATCTTCGGATGCTGGACATCAATAGTTTGTCGAAGCAGCTTGGGGAAACCAACCCAATGCGAACGGCTTCAAAGTGGGACCACATGCAATAAATGCAGAGTGGAAGATTGGCTACGAACGATCACATGATTAAAAAGACGTGCCAGCGTGATCTCCAGCTTGACATGAGCCACAATTTCAGAACTTCTGGTTTGCAGCAAAAATGTCTCCAATGAACCAAAAAAGAAAAGAATCACTCATCCCAATTGATCAGACTTCAATATTATAATGCGATACGCCCTCCATGTGAAAGGGAAGAATTTTTGCGGCATTGCATCACGACGTTTGCGGAATCACCTAGAAGTTACCATATGTACATCGATGACCTTGTTATCTCAATATTTCACCTCAAATAAATATCCATGGTAAAAATAAGAACAGACGCAGGTAACTAAATAAATACTATAATCTGTTTGCAAGTCCCATAATTATAAACCGATCATCGAATAAGCAACACAGGACCAGCCATTTCAGAAGGAGTTAGACCAGAGTACTAGGCTTTGACTACGCCAAAGGTCTCAACGTGCAAAGTGACCGAGGGCATTCCACGAAGGACAGCCAATGGACTCGCTACATTGGATCGAAGTGTACGGCGAACGGATTCAGCTAAGGTAGATGGTCCTGCGACTGCAATTATTGGATAATGAGTAAACTTAAGGAGTGACACTAAAAAAAGATATACATACTATCAACAGACACAGGTCCGAGAGAAGCAGAAATCTCGTCATGAAGGAGCTTACGGATACTCGGGCGGCCATGGACCAGTTTCAATGATGAGTATGAAGGCAGGTCCTTGTTTTTCTCAGACTCTGAGATGGAAGAAGGGCTCGAGGGCGGGCCGGATTCGGATTCGGAAGTCACTTGAGGAATCATATATTTGGAACCCGTGATGTAAATACGCGGCTCAATGGTTAACGTTCGAGAAGCTGAGGCGAGCGTGTCGGTTAAAATCTTTGAAATCCAAATTAGATGACCTATCAAAAGCTCAACCTTAATATATATATCACAAAGAATGATTGAGATTTTACCTGCATCTCTTACGGCCCATACAAAAACGATTCGCCTGACAGCTGATTTTTCACCACACGTGTCAAGACTGCTCAGATGGATTAGAATCCACCGGAGAGTGAAATGGAAAACAATACTAACCGTGCAAGGTTTAATAGAAGCGAGAGCGTATAAGAAATCCCAGAACCTCCTGTATACCCATGTCAAGCACTGAAAATAATAGATGATGCGCCCAGCTTACCTGCAATCAAAATGCAAGTAGTGAATGGCCGTAAATCAGGGGGGGATCCATATGGCCCGTCAATAAAGGCTGGAATGGTGTTGGTTCCATTTTGAGTGGCATGATTCCTCAATCGAAGAGTGAGACCCGACCGTCCCGAAATGAGGAAAACTGCGCTGTTTTCTTTGCTGCGAGATTCTGGTATACTGGCGATGGTAAAAGGATGGGATTCTATTGGAAGATTGCTGATTGAAGGAAGGATAATGTACGCATGCTGCCCTGGGATCCATGTGAAGTGACGGCGCAAGGTGAGGCGTACCATATCTTCCGACAAAAGCTCGACGGTGGCATTGGAAAGGCCCGCGTTTTTGCGACTCCATAATCTATTATTATAAATAACACGAGAAAACCGAAGGAACCGGTCCAGGGCCCAAAGCATCAACGCTGGCCAAATATAAGCGCCGTGCCTATCATAAAATTCTCAAATCAGTAGTTACTAAGTCATATATCAAAACATACTCTTGTTCCCTTGCGTGAAAAAAACCGCAGATCAGGAAAATTCTATAGATATATGGTCAATGTGTATGTCACTGGACTTGTAGGTGGAAGATACATACGCTATGAGTACGATGTGAGATAACAAGAAGAATTCAAAAGCCATGTGCCGAATCGGTCGGATGGAAAGCAGGGTAGCCAAAGTAAAGGCTGCCAGGCCGGTGACACCAGCTCGCATCCAAGTGTGAGTGAAATCAAATTGAGGCGGAAGACTGAAAGGTGAATTTAGCAAAAATAGTAAAGAGGGGAAGATCAAATGTACATACCCTGCCGCAGTCCTGGATATTGCGTGCATCCAAAGAAGAACAAGGCAGGTCCTTGCAGCTGCTCTATGGAGAACATTTAACTAGTAGTGATTAAGCGGAGTAAGCTAAGATTAGCGAAGCTTGGCTCACTTTCTCATAACTGACGCCTGTCAAGACTGTAACGTTAATCAGTATTAGGCCAAGAATCAATGACAACTAGAGTTTACACGAAATGATATTATTCTTGCCAGCAAGGCCAACGACGAGAGGTAATTGAGCCGATGCAAAGTGAGCGGCACGATCTTGCCAGAATGCAGCCTGAAGGTTGCGCGCTGAATGCAAATTAGCTCGAAATATCCAATTCAAGGATATGAATTAAATGAAAGCTCACTATCAACAAGGAGCCAAATAAAGATGGCCGCCATATATCCTAAAATAAATGCGAGTTCGGAGACGGAAGATATCGCAAATGAGCCAACTACAATCGTCCAGCGAAAAGAGACAATCCTGAATGCAGTAGCTAACGCGAAAGGGAGGCGGCGAATAGAAATTTTTCCCATTCGGGGACTCGCCCTTTCTAAGTCTGATTTCTTTGTCGCGCTCTCTTTTTCGGGAGTAGACTTGGGGATGGTTGCAATAGAATAAAGATAACGAGCGACACGGACGCATGCCAAGAGGGCTATTACACTCGCAATCAAGTACCATATTTGCTTGGTGAACTTGATTTGCATCTGGTCTCTGTAATGGCGATCGGCTGCAGTGGCACGCGAGTTGAGAGGGGAGACAGTGGTGAGATCAATAGATGTCGACATAGTGGATGGGAGCCCTAGAATATGAGGCAAGGACCTTGATACATTGAAGACATTTTTCTTGAGCCTTTTATCCACTGAACGACGGAGTCCCAACATCAAGATTGGTCATGGTCAACACAAGTACATTTCTTCCTCGTACCTCGAAGTATATTTTTTTGGGCTGTCACAACGATCAAATCGAAAATGAGGGTTTCATCGTGATGTTCTGTGAGAGCGCGATTTCTCATTGTACCTCGGGGTCCTGGCAGAAGTGTTGGTGTTTTGTCACTGACGTGGGGCTGCTAGTCAGAACGATACCTAGCACATGTAGTATTGAATGGGAGCAAGTCCGAGCTTTGTTTAATCTATTTTTATTGATCGATTGGTGGAAAGTCTGCGCTTCGTGTAATTTATTTCTACTGGTTGATTGGCGGAAAAGCTTCGGCCCCTGGATGAGGTCGGAACAGCCTCTTTGTCGAGGACGCTATTTATTTCAAGGTTTCGATTCGAATTGCGGAAGCGTTGGGCTGTCCGAGCGAAGAGTGTGCTATGTTAATCGTCAAACGATTTAGACGTGGGGTTACGAGAAACTACGACTGGGGGTCCAGTACTCGGATTGTGGAAGGATAGAACAGAGGAGCCGAGTTTTGCGCGGTTGATGTGCAAGAAGTGGTGTGAAAATCTGGGCCCAGGAGGGCCAGGAGGAAATGTATCATGCCACATTTACAGCGGCCCCCGAGACTCTAGGATCTAGCAAGGGCTGCCATAGAAGGTTACTTGGGAGATTTCAAGTTAAGGATTATTCAGTTGACCAACTGATTAAAGATATCATCGAGATCTTGACAATGGGTGAGAACGTAACTGATTTCCTTCAGAAGCTTTGGAAGTAACTTGATTTATACAGCGGTCGGATAAACAGTCACTAAGATGAGGAGCAGTCATCAGAATTGAGGTTAGTGGGGTAGGGTGACCGATCGATCATCGAAGCCACCAAACTCAATGAGAGACGATGCTGGATTGTTCACGGCGTGATTTGCTGTGATGGCGATGTAAATTCCTTCGTGATACGACTGGGGTGTTGCCACGGTCGCGATACTTATAAGTGTCTTTCCTCGAAAATCGCATGATTCTAAAGGCTGAGAGACTTACGACTCGGTGATGGCAGTGGAGGGAGAAGTTGTGATTCTCAAAATTCTTCACGTCCCGAGTCAACGGTTTGATTCGACATACATGCGTTTTATTTGTTATGGTATTATGTAATGCATAATTTCGGCGTTCGGCGCTTCCAGGAGGTTACGGGATTTGCCGGCCCTCGTCCACCTCACTTTCCTTCACCAAACTACCTAAAACCGCTCCCCACTCTAGAGCAAGTGCCTTTACCCTTTATTTCATAGCTGCTCGTCTTAATCACCCTTTGTAGCTTGGTGATGGCCACAAAAGCAGCCGCAGCCGCGGTCGTAAGTTTTCAGGCTGCGAGTGGTGTCGTCAGTTCCTAATACTCTTTTTCCGTTCCAGGATTTCACCCGCATCTACACTTCCCTTGGTCTCGGAAAGGGTATTCGACATTCTCACACCTACCGGAAGACGAACTAAAACTACTCTCCTAGAAACTATTGCATCTCTACAAGCTTTCCGCAAACGTCACAGCGAAGCCCAACGCCTCGCGTCTCAATATGGTTCGCAACCTACCACTGTGGATTTGGCGCATTACCGTTCCGTCATAAAGAACAAAGCTATTGTTGATGAGGCAGAGAAGTTGTTGAGGGAGTTCAAGCCCGTTACCTACGACGTCAATGCACACGTGAAAGCTATCGAGACTTTTGAAGTCAAGGCTGTCCGTCGTTACCATCCTCAGTGCATTTTGAACCTAAATTGATACTATGTTACAGGTCGCAAAAGCCAAAGAGACAGAGGAGAAGATTGACGTTGAACTAAAGGAACTCCAGGCGACCCTTGCGAACATTGAGGATGCCCGACCATTCGATCAACTAACGGTGAGACTACAGAAAGCAATATGTTTCTTCTCAACTAAATTCTTATTTTTCAGGTTGAGGATGTTGGCAAGGCCCACCCCCGTCTTGTAGAAGTTGTTGAAACAATGGTGAAAAAGGGTAAATGGACGGTACCAGGTACGTTTCGCCTGATCTTAAGGGGATCCGTAATTTACCCTCATCCACTCTAGGCTACAAGGAGAAGTTCGGAGACCTTAACCTCATGTAATTGTGGCTATATCTTTAGAATGAAAAGGTGCTCCTGTGCCAACGCTTCTTTTGGTTAACTGCAAGAAATTAAAAATGGCTCGTAAAGGTGTCGTATACATCTTAAAGGGGTATACAATCAGCCGACGAGCTATATCGTCCACTCCATTTTTTAAATGTCTACTCGGTGGGATAAAGTAACGATAACTTTTACTACCAACTAATATGCTCCGGGTCGGGGTATCCATGCGGTCAATGGTTGATTTACAATCGCAGTGATGCCACTTTCCACCTTCGAAGTAAGTTGAAGGGCAAGTGAATTAATTTTCGCGCCCGTAGCTCCTGCAGCCCAAAGTGATACGGCCAATGTGTTCACACCGTTATAGTTGAGAATTCCTTGTGCTGCCGTACAATTCGATCTCAGGACGGCCTGGGCAGCACATAAATCAATGATACTCACGAACTGGGAAGGCCTTCTGGGGGCCGATATTATTGACTAATAAAGCAAATTTTGAGATCACTGTATTTTTCTAGAAAAAGGTTTGCCTACCGTATTTTCCATATTGATACCCGTTGATGTAGAACTAGAATTAATATTTTTAATCAGGTGCCAGCCAACTTCTGTGAGTCATACCTGAGCACGGTAGTAAATATTAGTTGTGGAGTTTGAGACCACCAGGGATAAAGGGTAGTCGACCCCCTTGGGTACATTCAAATTGAAGTTTGTTCTGAAGACCTGTCAAACATCATCCAAAACGGGAAGCACTGTATTCAGATCCGCACCTATAGAAACTGACACCGGCGGCAGAGATGCCTTCCGTCGGCTTCCCAGAACCCCAACGTGAGTCGTCAAACCCAGGAAGATGCCACCCTTTGAGAAGGGTGAGAAAATACTTTATCAATCAATTCAGAAACATACCTTGTCTTTCTCCGAATAGACCTCCTTCATTCAAAGGTCCACGAGTTCTATCAACATACTGCGAGTAGAATGAGTTAAGGAAGCGTGAAGTCATCCACAAAAACATGTGACATACGCTTTCCCCTCCCAGATTTCCTGTCAGTTTCCATGTGGTCACTTGTGGCAAGACACCTTTTCCGAGGAAAGAGTAACTCCTAATACCTCTAGGTTGTTTGAAAGAGTCACTGGCAGCCCACCAATCGCCTTCATATCCCATATGGTCTTGTAAAATTGTCAAAACATGAGCTGAACCTGCTTTCAGGAAAGAAGGGAAATTGTAGGTCCCTTGGTGTTCACCAGTTAGAGAATCGCCGACCCACGAGCCGAGGTATGTAGAGTCGAGCCAGACGGAGTAGGCGAAGGCGGTACCGCCTTGTATATCCAGAGAAAACCCAGTTTCCGAGCCGGACGCACTGAAGTGAGCGCGCCAGAGTATATTCCCTGTGTGGTAGCCATAGTCCCCGGCCCAGAGAACCACGGAAGTACCACGGGGGTTAGGATTGACGGTGGTTGTATGGTCAGCAATGGTCCACTTAGCATCGGAATATTTAGGGTTTATTTCAGGGAGACTGTCGGCTGTTTTCTATTGATGGGGTTGGTAAAATACTTGAGTATTCGGGAAGCACACATACCCATTTTAAGGCAGAAAGTTCAGGGAGATTTACCACCGGAAGGTTGGCAGCTTTCTTCGCGAGTAGGGTGCCATATGGAGTCCTACTGAGCGAGAGTGGCACGCCGTTAAAGGTGACGGATCTGGACGATGCAGTAGGTGCGATGATCTCAAACGACGATGTTTTGTTCAAGTCGCCACTGATGGCAAGGGTTCCGCGCGAGACATCGACTGACCGCACAAGGTAGCCTCCTTTTACGATGACTGGGTTATCAGTGCTGAAACGGGCATAAGGACCTGTGGTCGGTGGGTGAAGAACCCAGAACTCGTATGCATTGGTGCGGTCTAGAAAGGGTCAGCATAAACATAAGTAGCTTATCAAAAAAAGACCGACCAAGGATGTAGAGTAAGACATTACCAACCTGGACGACGGTCTGTCCAGTGGTTGTGTATTGTAAGGCAAGGCTTCCACCGGCAAGTGCTTTCTGTTTGATTTCTCCATTTCCAGAAACGACCTTGGCAACAGGGATCTTGCCGCTAAACTTGAAGGCAGTTTCGTGGAGTTCGCCAGCATTTCCATAAACGAGGATAACATCTTTGCCGTCAATCGTTGCCCTGGCCATGGAAAATATCAGCGCAGCTCAACCATTGACTGGAAGCACAAGAGGATATGTACCAGGTGAGAATTTCTCCCGTAGAATACAGTAAGGTAGTGGAACCTGCCGTGTAGTCTACAACATGGATCTTGGTGTCTTTTCCATTTAAGGCGAGAGAACCACCAATCATAGGAATCGTGAGGTCTCCGATACTTGTCGTTAATTTTAGTTGATAAGTCTGGACAGCGTTTGTAGATGCATCTGTTTGCCTAGGAAAATTCATTCCCAGATATTACTGAATTTTTTCGAGTCTCATTACCTGACAAAGTAAAATCCCGTCTTGTTGCCAACGGCATCGAGCACTTGCGTGGTCTTAAGGGCAGCATTGCCTGTGAAAGAACCTTGGGTGGCGAAAATATTCATTGGTCGTGAAGTTAAATAAGCCGGTGAAACGGCGAGGAAATTGGCTTGTAATTTCAGCTCATAATATTTCTCTCGGAGGGTCCTATCTTCTGCGATAGCTGCTCCCTGTACAATTTATTGAGCGAAACTTCCAAAATTGGATACCAGATAGAATCTCACATAATCGTATGATGTGTAACCACCTGTGTTTCATGCTTCAGCAAATGCAGAGGATGTAGAGGGGAAAAAATGACAAACCTGGGTGACTGATCCCCCCTGAAGAAAGACTCAGTCAATTTCTTGAATTGTATATATAAACAAGATTTCACACCCCAATTTGTTCCACCAAAGATCATATAGATGTTGAAGATCGTCGTTGACATGGCGTATTGATTCTTATAGAATACTATGGTAATTTAGTAACAGTGGCTCCGGTAAATGGTTTATGTACCTCGTTCGAATTCTGGTCCCAAAAGGACACTGCACTTTTCATACCCTGATCCTCCCCTAGTAATAATGGTAAGATTTCGTGTGTCGAAAGGCCAAAATTACCTACCAGCCATCGAACGCACCACCCTGAAACTCGAATATAGCATTTGGGTCCTCAGGGTTTATTTCCAGGTGTGCTCCCCAGAAGTACCTAATTCGCTCATTAGACTGGTCATGGCCTGATGAATAGTACGTACTCGGGGACAGCGTCTGATTTCCACGTATATGGATTTGAGCAATCGAATCCATTAGGATAAGAATCGTACCCTGGGATAAAGTTTCAGGTTCTATAGATTTAAATAGAACCATAATTACCATAGATGTCAACACTAGTGAAATGGCCTCCAGGCCATGCGTCATTGGTCGTGATGGGGACGGTGATGCCAGCATCATGCTATGGAAGTTGAGTCCTCATGCAAAATACCAATTAGAATAACTTACAAGAGATTGCAAGAGTCTCCTGTGGTATTCAAAATCTTCAGTATAAGGTTCTTGGACGCCACTGTACTCGTTCTCCGCCTATTACTATATTGAGCGAGGCTCTAACAACGCAAAAGTGGAATCTCGCCTGCACAAGGATTACAGGTCCGCCTTTTGTGATTTGGTTTTTTGCAATGAGGGATCCAACAGTTTGGATATAGCCCTCGTATGCCTCAAGGTAGGTAGCGTTGGACGTACGCCACAAACCAGGTGTGTGCGTTCCCCATCCTGGAAACCCACCACCTGAGGTCTCTGCATTGATGTAGGGTCTACGTGCGGTAGTTACGGTTAGTTCTGGTAGATAAAACTAGAGACTTCACTAACCCTGGGCGTGCAATAAGGTATATGCCTGCCTTCATAGCTGCATCAAACAATGGTTGCAGGTCACGGAAACCCTCAAATGAGATATCTCCATGTTTGGGTTCATGAATACCCCAAAAGACATAGAAAGAGACGGCGTTGAATCCCATGGCCCTAGAAGACCGTAAGAACAAGTATATACCGTATTAATGTCAGACTAACTTGATTTTTTGGAGTATATCAAGGTGCATACTTTGCACTGGCATACTATTTTTCGAAGACATAAGGATTCCAAAGAGGATATAGAAACATGTTCGTATACATACCGGTATGGATGGATTTCCCCGCTGAAGACCATGAGCCGTTTACCATGGATCATAAGAGAATATTGGTCCCAAGTCACCTAAGGTAGGAGAGACTGAGATACACGCAACTCTCATGTTCCAATATGCCTGCTTACAATATCTTGACGACCATTGTTTTGCGTTTGTCGGGCAAGGATATTTGAAGTTCCAAGTGCAGGACCGCGACGTGAACCTGCAAGAGCAGAGGCTGCACACAAAAGTGCGACGACTTTCGAGAGAAGAAGCTTCATGGCCCTTGGTTTCTCAACAGATTATTCCAGCTAACCCGGCCCTTTAAACGAGAATAACCAGCGCCAGCGCCGTCGTTGACCCCCTCAAAACCCACAGGTAAATTCATTCGGAGAATTCTCGAGGCACTCGCTAGAGAAGCAACGACTAAACCTTCGAGAAAAGCATGCGCTTAGGAAACGTAGGCGAAAGTAAATGGTCCGCACATTCAAAATCGAAGTTGTCGCGGCTCCAAAGTTCGGGTGACGTCCCAAAAACAGAAACACATTCGGGTAAATACGCCCACGTGACGATCTCGGTTGATCACGCGTAACGAATCAAAGGCCCGCTCCGTCCCGCCGGTTTTCTTGATCCCAAGTAAACATCTCGCCAAGTACGCTCACGATGCCGACGAGCGTTGAGACTCGAACAAAACTGATGGAGTTCTTGGGGGTATTTAATCCAACTCCTTATATACAGTCGGTGTCTTTGCTTGCAATGGCGCACACCAACAAAACACTGTAGACGGCCCGGACGCTATTCGTACGACGTAACGTAAGTACTGCCCAGGAGCCCAATAGTGGGTCTTCTCAGACCGAGGTTAAGCCGGCTATCCAAATGCTTTTTTCTTGTAACACCTCATCATCTCGCATGACATGACTTTCCAGCAGCCCCACAATCATAAGAGTGATGTTTGCCAGAGAACGTCGGCCCTGCACGATAGCCCCCGTACACCAAGTCGGTTTATCTAACCCAGGTGGTGAATTTAACGATAATACAAGGGCACAAGATGAGCCCACTTCAAACCCCAACAACATACCGAGCCCATTAGGCCGGCAGGACTAGTACTATCAGATTCTAGGCCTCAACAGATGATGTCTAGACCAAGTCACTACTCTTGTATATGTAAAGGGAAGAGCAGCGCTCCATTTTCCTCTTCGCAGGCCCACTTGTCGTCAGTAAGCGAGCTATTTGGATTCGTATTTTGCTGACCTGACTATAGTAGGTCCCATCAAGAAGGACTCGACTGACGCGCCCGGATTCTATATTAAATGTGATTACTTTGAAAATTGCAACTCTAATTCGAAGTAATAGGATTTTATTGATCAAATTGAGTGGGTTTCACGACTTGACGAGAGCTCTCTGTTGGAATTGTATACATCTCTGTGGCCACACTCATAATATGGGACCATGTGGGGAAGAAGGGCTGATCCAAGCAATCATAGAGTAAACCCCAGCTTTGGTGTCCAAAAGCGGAAGTGACGTATGGGGATGGTGATTGCCAAGCGGTCTGCAGATAAACTCAACCTCTAAACGTCTTACCCTCACCATCTAATCCACAATGGCCCCAATATCAGCACTAACTTATAACGATGCTCAACGCTTATTTGACGACATAGATCGTCAGTTCCAGCTGAGCCAGGAAACCCTGGTTGAGCTCTCAAAAGCCTTCTTGCATGAGTTCAGCGTCGGTCTTGGAGACTACAATCATCCTATGGCGATGATGTACGTTCTACGACCTCCATCGTTGTTACATCTGACCCTCCTTCAGTCCTACATTTGTGACGGGTGTCCCCAATGGCACGGAGACCGGGTGAGTTTCCTTGATCGCCGCATTAAACCCAGATAACCAACATAGGAGGGCTCAGGACATTCCTAGCCTTGGATCTGGGGGGCACAAATATGTAAGAGAATCATTTCTATAATGTGTTTATCAGTTAAACGTAATTCAGGCGCGTCTGTGAAGTCGTCCTGAACGGCGACAAAACATTTTCGTTGCGCCAACAGAAATACAAGGTGTCTGATGCACTCAAGACTGGCGAAGCAACCGTGTTATTTGGTACGCTCCCTTCCCAGCACTAATCTAGTGCATTCACTAATCATGGTCCTTTGCAGACTATCTCGCGGATTCTGTTGATGCCTTCTTAACTACGCACGCAGCGTCTGCCTACACATCTCCGGGGCAGGCCGCTGTCGATAATAATCCCGATGTTGTTCACCTTGGTCTTACTTTTTCCTTCCCAGTGGAACAAACCGCTCTTGATTCAGGGAAAATTCTTACGTGGACCAAAGGTTTCGCCGCGAAGAACGCGATTGGTAATGATGTTGTCAAACTACTGCAGGACGCGTTTGACCGGAAACATATGCATGTGAAGTGCGTCGCTCTGGTCAATGACGTGCGTGAATTGTATTGCTTTTGTGTATTTCTTCAGTGTCATTACCTGTCATCTAGACTGTTGGGGCCCTGCTTTCTAGAGCTTACACATCCGGAGGTTGTATTTTGGGCGCTATCTTCGGAACCGGCACAAACGGTGCTTATGTAGAGGAAGTTGGTGAGTGCCCTATTTTGCTCTCATCTGCTGTCATTAATAGATGAATTGTCAGCTAAAATTACCAAATTGAAGAACTCCTCTGCCGCTGCACGCGGGGGACATATGGTTGTCAACACGGAATGGGGTGCATTCAACAATTCTGTAAGTATTCATGACCTCGGAACAGAATGGGAAGATTCACACTGCCAATCCAGAGGTCCCATCTGCCCTGTACACCTTTTGATAACTCACTCGATCGACTCAGTATCAACCCCTCATACCAGGCGTTCGAGAAATTGATTTCGGGCATGTACCTGGGCGAAATCACCAGGAATATCCTGGTCTCTTTGATTGATGCTGCTCCCAAGGCTTTACTTTTCGGTGGAAAGGCTACCGCTATACTCAACAAACACTATGGGGTTGATAGTAGTGTGATGAGCGACGTAGAAGCGGCATGGGAGGGCAAGGACGCGTCTGAAGCTGCAGACCCGGATTCAATTCCCACATTTACGGCGTTCGACGACAGCAAACTACTGCCAGCAGTCAAATCAAAACTCGAACGTATCAGGCTGGTCATTGTGAAACAGTTTGGATACAAAGATACCGAAGTGACTTTGAGGGATGCCGCTGTATGTCTTTATATGTTAGTATACAGACATGACTAACTGAGGCACGCAGATCGTCCGATGGGCTTGTTCGTTGGTTGCGAGGCGTGCGGCGTTACTCAGTGGCGTTGCAGTCGCGGTGGTACTTCTACAAACCGGCCGCGCGGATCTCCCAGATAAATCTGGAAAACACGCCAAACGAACTGAAACCGAAGAGATTGGTGTTGGAGTTGATGGCAGGTCAGCGGCGGACTTTGCACCCCATTCGTTGTCGTTAACCTTGGATTTGTCTAGCTTAATTGAACATTATCCCAACTTTGAGCGCACCACCCGAGAATCATTGCGAGCATTGGTCGGGCCAGACGTAGAAAAGAGAGTTGTTATCGGTATGGCAAAGGATGGAAGTGGTGTCGGTGGTAAGAATTATGATATCTTTCTCCCCCTCGTCATGTTGACGGCCTTCTCAGCTGCGCTCTGTGCACTTCAAGCACTCAAACAGCATCAGCCATAGACAACTGAGAAGTGTGATTTTATTCGTTAGATATGTTATTTGTTAAATGTATCATCAGTTGTAGGAAAGACAATTCTCATCTTACCATACTACTTCAGCAGAGAGATGTATCAACTGGCCTAGAAAGAATCCAGAGTAACACACTATGATACCATTAGTTGCATTAACATCGACTGTATTTTAAAATTTTGTATAATCAGGATTAACCGCCGTATACGCGTTGCTGACTTTGGCCCAATCCAATACTGTCCAGAACTTTTTCAACCACTCCTCCTTGCCCCACACACCATATCCCGCGGAGATCCAGGCATGTTCGTGTACTGACACACAAAAAAGTGGGAATAATGTTTCTCCAATATTTAGCATATCAACTTTGGTTTGTGGTTTGCTCCTATCAAAAGCCGCGGGACCTTCCTTGCCATCCCAGAGAGAACTTGGGGCGTTAAAAGACTCGACTGATGTGCGGGCGGAGCTATGGAGGAACCGAGGGTGGAGGGCATTGGTCGGAGGTGGAGTGTTTGAGCCCGAGACTCCCGAGGTGGGCGATGACGGACTGACACCGGGGGGAGAGGGTTGGGCTGTAGGCGATCGCTGGGAGGCCTGTAAGTGGCGGTCGACGGCAGCTTGGAATTTAGTAGCCTCTGGGTCTACTAAGTCTGCCGGGTCAGATGATGCGGGGTCGGCTGGGTCACCACGGTCAATCTGCAATAGGTTTTCGCCAAGGAGAAGACCTTTGCTGTGGGCCATATAAGTCCTGGACCGAATAAGCAAACTCCCTGGGCCGAAGGTGGGAATAACACCGGTGTTACCGTTCTTGTCAGTAACAAACCATACGTAACCAGAAGTAAACATGCCCATGGCGGCGGCGGAAAAAGAGGATTTTAGCTGGGCTATGCTCCCATGTTGCATACGGATAGCCTCGCCAAGGTTTGAGGTTATCTCATCTTGGTGGGTGGTAGCTGGAGGTGCAGGGGGTGGTTTCTATACGATTAATTGAATTGAGTCACGGAAAGCGCATTCTTTTGATGGAACGTACAAGCTGGTCGAGGAAGAAACTGTTGTTCAATGCCAAGCTGGCATAATTGAACATCAAGGTCTTTTCACGATGTGGAGCGGCGTCTATTAGTGTCTGGACAACGCGCTTGCCCTCTTCCTCCGTTCCTGAGACTGATGAGTATACAAGAATAGGCCAAGTCGTTTACGCGACTCACCTCGAACCTCCTCGTTTAGCCGCTGCAGAAGTCCATCATGATACTCTTCGGCAACAGCTTTAAGGGCTGCAGGGGGCAAAAAATCTCCTAGTCCATCTTCAACTGGGTACAGCAGCGACCTGCGTTTGTGGATATTCCGTGTTCCCCAACGCGACTTGAGACGGGAGGCCGCGGTGGTTCTAGAAACATTTGATGAGGTGAGACAGCGAAGTCCCAGGTTGCTCATATTAGAAATGAAGAATAGTGTGTCTGTCCCCGCTCAACGCGAAGTTTTTTTGGAGAGAGACTGCAAATTTGTTTGGGTAAGTTCGTATTTGCTTGTGTGTGGCAAAAGTCTCCCGCTCTCGACCACACGGTGCGTAATTCTGACTCGCCGTTCCTTTTTGTCGGTTCGCCTGTGACGGCATCTACGCTGCCGGGAATACTGTATCCTTGGCCTTCAAGTATACTTAGAGAGTATTAGGGCTCGAGTAAATTGGTCATAGTTGGTCTACGGGCATCCCCAGCCACAGAAGCATAATGATTGCACCCACAGGCATGGATGGTTGTGAGTTTATCGGAGAAACGTATTAAATTGCTACTAAACAAAATTCCAGACAATTAAACCTACCGGATTCACCGGACGCCAGGTATTTCTGTGCAGATGATGTCTCACATGAATTTGCCGTTCACGGCGCATTACTTCCGTTCAAAATACTTTGGAACGACATTAACTTATCGTGATTAATATTGTCTAATGAAGGAATCAAATGTGATTAGTTTGGGAAAATGTGAGCCAACGCCCTGCATAATTTAGGACGACCACACTAAGACTAGATTCGACTTGTTAGTCCCACCTTCCGCAACAACTACAATGGGGCCGCATTTAGAACCACCGGCCTGGTCTCTCAAGCCACAAGGAACAAGTATACGGATATACACAGCAAGAAAGCCCCAGGAAAAATCTTTAAAATTTCGCAAAGCCCAACACTATTTTATCATGGACGATGATCCTGTCAGTTTTATCTTAAAGTAATGTAGTAATATCCGCTCTTCCTATCCCCGCCCCGAAAATGACATTTCAATTTGGTGCTGGTTCCGTTATGTCGTTCCTAACGCCACCAAACCTGACACCTGTGGTGGTGAAATGCTATTTCCTTGACGTGAATATGAATCTGTCGACGTGTGACTTTGTAGGACGGTGCTTAACATAGGTACACCCCCGGCTTGGAGTACGATCTGAATACGTATGGTTATGTCCTCCATAATGTATTGTCCTTAGCACATGATATCAAAAATATACTTTATTACTGGTAATAGGGTTAGTTTGTGCTTGTATGGCGAGAGCTTCGTGAAGTTAGTTCTCACGTCAGTGACGATTACACGTTGCACCAAAACTCTTGCATAGAATAGAATGCCCCTCAAATCGTCTCCAGCCCAGCCTCCAGCGGCCACAAATGCTGTTCAAACGCTCTGGAAAGCTTACAACGACCAAACTCCCGACCGCCTCAAATTCATTGATGCATTTCTCTTCTTTCTCATGCTATCCGGTGTTGCACAGTTCCTATACTGTGTGCTTATAACCGATTTCCCGTTCAACGCATTCCTGGCTGGGTGAGTAATTTGAACAGCATCATGTATTTTGCGTGTGATTTATCGCGTCGCCGTAATATAGCTTCTCAAGCAACGTTGGGCAGTTTGTTTTGGCGGCGTCACTTCGCTCACAGGTAAACCCCGAAAATAAAAATGAATTCAAAGAGGTTTCCCCAGAGAGGTGTGTATATTCTGTCACATAATAAATACGCCACATTGAGCAATTCTTTAGGGCTTTTGCAGATTTCGCGTTGGGTTCGATTGTACTCCATTTCTTTGTGTACAATTTCCTTGGGTGATACCAATCAAGCCCCATATCCTTATCTCTTATAAAGAAGCACCAGCTCGTCCTTAAGGACAAGTCCAGGACACGTTGCGTGACACTTCCGGCACTACATACAATTCGCGCCCGAACACCCTAGACGCGGAAGGGCCAGGAACACATGCCCTCATTATACTAAAGCTGTAAAGGTGTTTAAGAGGAGGAAGCTCCACGACATCAATACCGTCTCCATAGTTCTGGTCCTATCTATGCGCGCACTTTCAACATTGCTGTCACGTCTATCAGGGAAACTTGTCACGTCGTACACTCGATGCTGACATGTAAGGAACAAAGATCGTGGGTACCTGGATTAACACCAAAGCCAAAATAATTTTGAATCGTATTTTTCTTTACTAACGCAATGCACCTCTGGAAAAGGTACTGACCAACCCCAAAGGGGAAATTGTTCTCATCATCAGACGCTCAAGCCGGAACCGTGAAACATTAGTAGTGGAGATTCATTGGACTGCAAGTCTTGCAAAGCAAGAAAAAGTGTGTAATGTATGTACCGCTCCAGAATATAACTCGCGGTGTAAAGCCTTTATCAGGTAAATAATCCGATCCCCCGTACCCCAGTCCTCGCGTCATAGATCTGAGGGATGTATTTAGAACTGTAGTCCCGCGAGAAACCTGTAGGCTCTTCCGTGGCGTTCCGTGAATCGGAAATCCCAATTCTCTCAACATCCATTTCACTGCTCCGATAGACGCGAAGTTTTCGCTCGCCCTGTTTAGTTGACGCTGATCACTGTCTAATGCCAAGGATGCCGGGGGGGGATTCCTCGATCGTTCTGATATTTGAGGTGTAAATAAAACATACAAAGAGCGGTATAACCGCCGTTCGCCAAGCGATTCTTGTAGAATCATGACACGTGGGAAGGATGACACAAATCCATTAGTATAGGTAACTGACTTTTAACAGGTCCACATCTAGATATTCGGGACAACATGATTCTCGTTCCTCAAGGGATTGCCGGGGAGCCCCTGAACGATAACACGAGGTGTGGTACTAGTCCGATGTTCATGGCAGCAGTGTAACTTTCAGGAAGTGGAGTTTGTGTGTGGCGAACACCACTAGCGTTGGTTTTGTGATTTGACGGGTTTGTTTAGGAACCTGTTGGGGTAAGTAGAACAATCATTATGCCCGTTGATCCCAAGTAGCTCGAAAGTGGAAGCAGGGAAGTAGAAGCTCAGGTATATCGCTCAAATGTGGCGGGAACCCTAGCTTCGTCACGGATGTGGGTCATAAGGCCGATGGAATAATGGGACTAATTACTTGGAGGTTGAAAGGTCCTTGTTCTCTTGATAGCGCCCCATAGTACGGTAACAGAGATATAGGACGTTTAATGTCCACCAAAGATCGAAGTTGAATAAATCGAGTCAGAAGACGTAGGAAGGAGATTCTTGGATAAATCTGTCGGTCATCATACCCGCGTGACAGAGGTACATCGGCACCCACCTCCGTCATGTCCAGGTCGGCAGCCCGTTAATAAACGTCAAAGCGGAACGGCATAAAGGCTTGACCGAGAAATGATGAACCTGTTTTGGGAGGATTCGTTAGCTATACCAAAGCTGACATTCCATTGACGCTATGGCCAGAAATAATTCGAAGGTGGCCTTCGATGTGGCACGATCACGGGGTGTAGTTGGAGTATAAGAGTTTCCAGAAACGACATAAAGACCGCGTTCAATCTCGATATCGGTTCGGGTCCAATCACGATTAAGACGATGAGAACCAACGTAAGGTAAAACAAGGGTGGAGGTATAGACCGCGAAATGCGACCAACGTCGAACTGTCAAAATAAGAAACATGGGAAGATGTTGAGCCAACGGATTCACGTCCAGGGCCATTCTCTGTATAATGTGTATGAAATCCCGGGTTGATATCCCCTTGATTTCCGCCCTTTGTCCAAGGCCCAGCATCTAAACGCTCCGGTACGTATCAGCCTCGAAATATCGTATTGACAAAGGTGAACCCGGCGTCCAGTTCCTGAATTTAAATGCGGCCCCGCGATGGATTTGAGACAAATGATACTGGTGGGCGACACCATTTGTTCGATAGCGTCCAAATCCATCTTTACGGATATCTGACATGGCTGATGCAAGTGAAAAAAATGATGATGAGTGGGCAAAATTTCGAGTTTAGGGTCCCGAGGGCCTAGGCCCGGCGCCACAAGCGCTTAGTTGTTAGCGGTGACCGGTGACCCCTGTGCCTGTTCACGTCTTTTGCATTGGACGATTTACTGGACCCATCAGTCCGTTTTGAGGTGGAGAAAGTCAAGGAAGAAAAGGTACTGAAACTCTGGGTGAATTCTTTAATTTTTCGGTAAGCTAATGGGCCGACTCCACGGCGTGGATTACTCTGATCATATCCCCTAAAGCCCCTTTGTATATAAACCCTCGCGACATGAAAATCTAGCCTAAGCATCGAGTCTCTTTCTCTCATTCCCTCGAATCCTTCACAATGATTCGTTTTGACTCGATGCCCCCGGAGGTTATGCAGGCAATGTGCACGCCCATGCATTTAATCATGCCCCCGTCTAACAATCAAGGCTCGGTCATGGGTGCCCTCTACATTGGGTCCATGTCGGCGGTCAACGACGTGCCCCTCCTCAGAGAACATCACATCTCTCATCTCGTCCAGGTCCTCGATGCCCCGTGGCTCCCTGTTTCAGAAAATGACGGATTCAACTGCTACCGCATCAGTATCCTTGACCAGTCCTCAGTCGATATCAGACCGCATCTCGAGGCTGCCTGCAACCACATTGACCGCGCACTTAGAAGCGGAAGGAACGTATTGGTTCACTGCCAACAGGTGAAATCTCCCCTCGCATATGCTCCTTTTACTTTCTGATTTCTTATGACCTCAAATAGGGTGTTTCGCGAAGTCCCGCCATTGTCATCGCGTACCTTATTCGTAATCAGGGGATGTCTTTTGATAATGCATATGGGCTGGTGAAACGAAAACGCGCTTGCGTCAAGCCCAACTCTGGATTTATTCAAGCTTTGCAAGAGTGGGAGGCCCATTGGCGCCGCCCCGCAATTTCTAGACGCTTCACTTCTTAGAGGTGTCAAATATTGTCAAAGAAACTCAATGGCAAGGTAAGCTTTTACCCTGAGCTCGCTAGTTTAAGCGAGCTCAACAATCCTTGTTTTAAATTTTCACTCTCTGATTCCCATCGATGACGTCAGACTTGGCCGCCAAGACCCCTCTCAGAACTCCTTGCTTTTTACACTTAGTCCATATATCCAACTATAATCATTCCCCTCGCTTCCCTCTCACTCGTTATCGTTGCTGTGGGTGCTCCACGTTCCTTTGGACCGTTACATATATACACGGACAGTTGCCTTGTACACCTTACATTATTTTGTTGTTATTTTTAGGGTATTTGTATCGCGAATTTTACTGGTTGTTGTATCATTTTCTCATGTTCAAGCCCAACGACTAGGCGGGAAGGTAGCTATACTTGTAAGGACCACATGGAGACTCGGATAAGAAACCCCCACCCATCTGGCAAACTCCCGAGTTTATATAAAAGATCCCTTCCTGTCACCACGATCTGTTGCGGTTGGTCCAAATTTAAATAATACACACCGTAGGTTCCACGGCCGGAAGTAAACACTGTACACAGGGCTTTCCGAAATGCCGACAAGACACTAAAAGTAAATAAATGACCACTTCCATCCGACCAATTCAAATCCACGCGCTATTTCGTCTGATCACACGCCGTCGTTTCTGCATCTTCGGCGCGAGGTAAGATGAATCAATCAGAGGTGGAGTGAGATTAGGCGAGTATGAAAATTACGTGCCAAATACCGGCCTTGGACGGTGAAATGGATCGCCAAACACTCATTTTCTCACTAGGTAAAAGTAATGTCCAATTCCTCCTGTCTGCGGTTAAGCAAGTTGGAACAAGTACTTCGGCACGATGGAATCCTAAATTAGTGAACTATCCCTATTTGTTATAACCAGCGACTTCCTTGCTTAGGCTGCGTCTTTTGTCCGCGGTCGTCTTTTCTGTTGTCCTTAGGTTCAAATTCCAGATTAGTCGGTGGTCCTGTATTTTGAAAGCTCTGGGGTAAGAGTTCCACCTACGTCAATCCCGCCAACGACCCCGACGGGATGGGAACCCCTCATATTGCGCACCTTGGGGCATCGGAGGAGATTGTGAATGGTGCTAACATGAACTGGTCCGTATTGTTCGCTAGAGTGAGAGTGGTGGGCGGAGTATGCGACCTATATGGACAGGCTTCAACAAAGAGTGAGCGCCTCAAAGAATTTGTTTGTCACCCTCATCATATGGTAATGCCTAGTCCCAGCTTTCCAGCGTGCTGACCGGCCTTCCCAGGTACCAAGACTTGGGACAATGGCAATGATGTCGGCAACACTCTGTTCTATGGGCGCTTGATGAATCTTCAAGATTTTGAGCCGTCGCGGAGATACAACTCGGTATGAGGCAAGACATGTGATGGTTTGCCGATCATCAAGCAGAATTAACTTGGCTCTGGCATGTGCTTGATTCTGAGCGACGATTGTACCTGTTTCGTGCTGGAATTTGGAATTTGTCCCTGTTCTGACAGATGGTGTGAAAGTGGTATATTCTGTCGGTACATTATGTGTTTGTGTACAGTGCAAGATGAGGTAATAAAAACGGCGAGAGATTCATCTGTGTCTTTCGAATGATGAAGAGCGCTAAAGGCACTTCAGCTTACTACGTTCTTGCGAGAAAAGAAAACTTACCCCGAATATGACTACCGCAAAGTCAAATATATATTCTCCTAAAAACAGATATATTAGATGTCCGTAAAATTCTATCATCAACCCAAGTGGCTATGAAACCGACCGCATTCAAGGTACGACCGCAGTAATTCTGGGAAGAAGCTAAGTGACATTCCCCACTATTAAAATGGCACCTACGGCGGACATCTTTGTTTGGGACTTGTGAAAGAGCAGGTCTGGAATCACATTAATGTACACGAACTCTATATTCCAAAAGGCAAAACAAGATTCACGTTAAACCAGTTGTGCGTTTGATTCCAGCGAGAAATGCACTGATGAGCAGGGCATCAAAGCCGAGGCGTACTGCGCGGCTGAGTGAGGATAGACCAAGGTCGTCGAAGATGCCTACCTAGTCCGCCGAGCATGGTGAGGGAGGCGAAGAAACCGAAAGTGAAAGTCTTACTCCGAGAAGGGAAGTCGCATTGAACGTGTAATGTTACGTAACATGATATTGCCGGTTCGTGGTGACAACAAGTTACTTTGGTGCAGCAACCGCGCTTTTCTGCTGGCCTATCCAGCTGGCCAATCTCTTTCTCTTTCTCCCATTGTTCTGATTCAGAACCAGTGGCCGTACACAATGCCCTCAGGATCAAGGCCACCGTCGCCACCTTTTGGCAAGACTTTTGAGCGATTTGTTCGGGATGAGCTCACCGCAGAGTGGGCGAGCGCATTCACACTACTGGGTACGCACTCTTCACCAAAACCATGAGAGAAAACATGTGGACCTTGACTTTGGTGTACGCAGACACTGTCGAGACATACTTTGACTCTCATGTCGACCTATTACAACGCAAGCTTCAGAAGCACAGTGACCGCCTCAAGCTCAAGGCAGAGGAGACGTTCAAGATCAAGGATCTCTCAGGAGACCTGCTGGCTGAGAACTTTGATCGCGAGTTTAAGAACTTCAAGCTTAAGGTACGCTTGGAATATTGCTATGATTTAGGACGCGTTTTAAAATTTCCCCAATTTTAATAGCTCTCGACGCGAATGACAACGTTGGCTGCATCATGGCAGTCCGCAAAGGTCGTCCGCACGCGCGAGAAGGTTTCCTTTTTCTTCGGTGTAATGACTTTGCTCTTTTCTGCACTAATGTTTGGGATGAGTCCCCAGTACGTCATTCTTTTCCAATAGAATACAGACCCTGACGCGCCACAGATGGATACACATTGCATACACCATTCAGGGATGTTACCTACTACCACTGCGTTACTATCAATACAAGAAACGCGCCTGGCATTATTTCCTCTTCGACTTGTGCTACTACGTCACAATCCTCAACTTCATCTTCATTTGGTTCCTACCCTCGAGTCCAGCCCTTTTCGTCGCTTGCTATTGTCTATCGCATGGCTCGTTGGCGAGTGCAGTTATTACGTGGAGAAATAGTTTGGTCTTCCACGATCAGGATAAAGTCACGTCGCTCTATGTTCACATATATGCTCCATTTACTTTCACGGTCATCAGGTAGGCTGGCTCTTCAAATTACGAAGTACATATGTTAATACCTTATAGACACTTCTATCCCAACGCGGAACAGCGGTTCCCCGCTCTTATTGAATTGCCCCATCTACAACCTATTCGTGCACTCTTCTTAAGTGGTGGAATATGTAAGTTATATCTTGAAAATTATGGCTGTATGACTCGTTTACGGAGTTCACATTTTAGATATGATCTGGCAATTCTTGTACTGGAAAGTAAGTCAATCCCCTGTTTTTCTGTTTTTTTCAAAGCTTAACGTCTAATAAACCTGCTTCTTTTTTTTTTTAGTTCCTTCTCGTTGACCGCCGCGCAAAGATACAGTCAGGCCAACGCACAACGTCCTTTTCTTTCCTGCTCAACGATAAGCGTGGAGTCATTGGTCGCTCTTTGTCGTCTGTACCACCAAGCTATCGCGAAGCAGCATTCATGGGAGGACAATTAAGTAAGTAATTTATTATTATTTCCCCGTTTTTGTTACTTACATGACATTCAGTATATGCTGTGCTAACCGAGCTTCCAGCCGTGTTCCTACTTTATGATAGTTCGATATGGAGTGGTGCCTTCCTGATTCTTATCTTCTCTGTGAGTGTATGGAACGGGGGAGGGTTTTATATCGAAGTTTTTGGACGAAAGTCAGTGTTTCTCGTTTCTCTTATATTGTATATCCTCTTGAACACTCGTTCTTTTCTTGCCCAGGTTCGAGCGAGAACTCGAAGCTCTTCGAAAGGAGTTGGCAGAAAGTACAGCCCGTTCAGGACACTCAACGCCCGAACAAAGGACCAGCCAAGGCCCGAACGAAGCAGAGTTCTCATCAATGGGTTCGTCGCCAATCATGGTTGGAGGGGACCTCCAAAGTATAACGCCCCTAGAGCTGAGTCCCAAAATGGACACGAAGAAGGATCTATAACCTTTGTCCACCCGCGTTCCGTGTGCTATGTGTAATGTTCATCTTTTCCTATTCTTTCTGGGGCCCATTGGCCTGTTATAATGACTACTTCATGATATGTTACTTTACACTCTCCCGGCATGTTATGTTGTCTTTATGATTCATCTCGATATAATTGTAATCTGTACTTCTATCCTTGATACTTTGATTCGATTTTGGTAGTAGGAGTAGATCGTCATCTATGGTCACATTGTGCATGCAGAATAGATTGTTATTACTATTAGCTGGATTTTATGGGATTGAACATGACACACCCACCAACTCATTAAGCAACCACCACATCAACATCTATAGTGCTCCTCTTGATAATGCCCAACAACATCATTTACGACTGGATTGCTCATAACGATGTTACTGATGCACTAAAGATTGAATTAGAAGGTCGGTATACATCAACTCAATCTTTCCGTATAGCGTAAACTCATCTTTGAATGTAACTTCAGGTTACCCCTCCGATGAAGCGGCTAGTCTGGAGGCATTTCAGTATGCCTCTCCTTCTGCGCAAGGCCTCTCATTCTTACATACCTTAGATATCGTCAGGCCCAAGCCGGTGATCTCTTCCTCGGAGCATACATCCCATCTACGAACGGGCGTGAACTTGTCGGATATATTTGTGCCACTCTCTCGCCCTCGACGACCTTAACACATGAATCCATGACCACACACGTCCCATCTTCAGCGTCGGTCTGTATACATTCGGTCTGCGTCGCCAAAAATCACAGGCGGAAGCAGATCGCGCTGAATCTTCTAAAAGAATACATCCTGCGGTTGGAAGCAGCGCGCAAAGCCGGAAAGCCCTACGAACGTGTACTCCTAATAACCCATGAGCCACTGCGGCAACTCTACGAACGTGCGGGTTTTGAATGGGCAGGAAAGAGCGAAGTGGTCCATGGCTCTGAGCCTTGGTACGAAATGCGCAAAGATCTCGGCTCTGGGACCCATACCGTGGCAAACCCAGAGGTCCCGCAGATGCCCGCAGGTCTCTGGGACGCGTTGCAACATTC
Organism: Collybia nuda; assembly: GCA_015584075.1. Taxonomy (NCBI): domain Eukaryota; kingdom Fungi; phylum Basidiomycota; class Agaricomycetes; order Agaricales; family Clitocybaceae; genus Collybia; species Collybia nuda. The sequence goes on from MU150231.1 coordinate 122,538, forward strand.
TTCTACTCGGACCAGACCATCTGCAAGGTCCCTATCGGATTTCGGGGGCAATATCGACAATATTGTGCGCCCCCATTCACAGGAAAGCGCGGTCTTGGTCAACAAATTTGATCTTTTATGTCCCAGGAATGGGTGTGGGAGCATTATTCTCAAAGCTGGGGTCGGAAAATGGGTGGAGAGGGCAAGTGTCCAGGTGCGCGTTCGTGTTGCATAGCCTCAAGAATCTACTCACTCTGTCGTAATACAGATGGAACCTCAGGGGCACCCGTCACATCCGAACTTACCTATTCTACCTGTTCCTCCGGCGGCGACTCATTGGTGGCTCGTTACACCATCACCGATGGAATTTGAAAACATAGGATTTTCCCGCCCCCTCCAACAACAATCGTCCTCCTGTAAGTGCACTACAAATACATTAGACTTCCTGCTAATATTTTTCAACAGCACCTAAGATGAAACTTTTAGCATGTGCCGAATGTGACCTAGGTCCATTAGGGTGGACTCATGAGGGAGGGACTGAATTCTGGTTGGCTTGCTCAAGGGTAGGGTACCGAGAATGAATCACTTTAACAGAAGTTATTCTGGGGATATGTATACTAATACTATAAGACAAATTTCTTGAGATAGCGGATTGAAGGCAGACAACATCCGGACGAAGATAATGCAAATCAGAGATAAAGCCTACCCTATCAACTAATTGGCGATCCAGGCTTATGACGCACGGTTTGTATTGTGTATATTATTTTGGGTACGCAGCCTTTTTCTCTTTCTTCATCTATCAGCTTACTCTGGCGCCGAACTTTGTCCACCTTTCATAACAGTCCATACAATGTCAAGTGGGTGAATATACATTATGATTCGATGATAACCCCCGTTGTCTCCTCTGCAGGTGACAGGTCAATTCGAATCTGAATCTTCTTCGAAGGCGCCTATTCGACGTCGAGCTCCCTGCTGTCGATTTTTCCTCATTGTAACAGATTGTTCCATTTCTTCCAGTTGAGATGTATAGTGACGCAAAATGTTCTCTTGTTTTTCAGCTTCCGCGCGTGCCATAGCAACAGCATTTACTGCGATTTCTTGTTGCCGAACCGCTTCGAGCCATTGCTTATTTTCCTCGACGATTCTTTCAGCTGCGACTCGTTCGTTCTTTTCGACGCGCCTTTGCCGCTCTGTTTCTAAAACACCTCGTCTCTCCTCCTGTTGTTCTTCGATGGTCCGCAACATCCCTAGTGTTTCGTTCCTGACTTCGGCAGTCGCGTCATGACCAACAATTCCAATTCCACCATGTTGTTAATGCATATGACGATATATCTCGTTTCGCGGGAAAGGGAGCATACAAACCCAACAAATGTAAGCTCCACATGTGCATACCATATGATTACACCCGTCGATCTTCTGCATCCACACACTGCAGGAGGGGCACTTTCTGACTCCATTCTCAGCTGCCCAGTGCTCATTGAGGCGTCCTTGTTCCAGTTGATTGCTATGCAGGGCACGCTCAACACAAGTCATCCCTCGATGAGCTCCTTCGTGGCAAAATGAACATATTTCAGCGAAGCACGACGGACACTTCTGTTCTCCTGCATCACAGCAATAGATCTGGACACAATCTGGGGTAGTGCAGTATTTGAAATCTTCTGGATGTTGATTGACGTATGTGGAGACCACGATATTGACGAGGTGATTAAATTTTTGCGGCGGCAAAGAATCCTGAATGATTGGGATAGGAATGGGTACTCCGCATGTGGCATCGTTTCCCATGCACACTAATGGGAAGATTTTTGCATCGGGGGCAGAAGTCAAGTAATGACGGATGCAAGCTGCGCAGTAACTATGACCGCAAGCCAGTCGTTTTGGATGAGAGGCCGTGTCGCGGCAGATGGGGCAAACATCATTTGCTTCTCGAGTGCTTACGGCGATACCTGATTTTTGGGCTCTGGTTAACTTATCAAATATCGTCGACAAGGCGTGTCTAGCATCTTCACCGCCCCTAATGGTTAGTGTGCAAGGCGTGGAGGACAAATCGAGCGAGACCGATTCTTCACCGAGTTCCCCCTGTAGTGTGGCGAGACCTTCACGGACAAAGTATCCAACAGACTGCTGTTTCAACGGGACAGTCCATTCAAGGAGAGTTAAGCGATGAACCTCAGCAACTATAATCCCGGTAGCCTCACTCGTTGCGTGAGTATCCCCATAGATCTTCAGGGCATGCATTTTCCAGTCCGCTCGGATGTAAGCACCAGTGTCGGACGAAACCTTAGCCAAGAATTTCCGACCTGTAGGTGATATGAAGGAGCGATGCCAGCAGTCCGCTGCAAGTTTCTCTCCAGCAACGAGGGCCTCTGCCTTGACCTTTAATGATCCAACGGCCTTTTGATCGTCGCCGGAAACATGTAGGATGACTCGTTCGTTCTTGGTGGTTTCTGTTCTCAGCAGGCATCCATTCCCGTTTTCCGCAAGAGAGTCCCACTGTCGCTCTTGGGCGTGATATTGTTCTTTCGAGATGATGCTGAAGAATTTGAACTGGTGATTGGTGAGTTCCAGAAGAGGCACGGGCAAAGTCGCGGTATCAGAAAACCATGCTGGTGCCACATAGGCTGCAACCGTCCACCAAGAAATGCCGGAATTCGGAGCTCCCACTTGGAAGTTTTGCGGCGAGCCCTCCGTCATCGCATTGGCAGAGGCATTATTCTTAACTTCGAAGGATAACATTTTATCCCGAAACGGGATACCATCTAGGCCTATCGCAACCATCCTTCCTTGCTCTGCATTAGTTACGATCGTCGCCTTGAGGTGTTCTCCACCATCCACTTTTGTGACACCAGTTATATGAATTGATTTAGGATCAATCCCTTGTTGCAAAAACAGATCGGCGATCTCGGCGACCTTTGCATCAGGAGGCAAATTTTTCACTGTCAAGCGACAGGACTCGAACCCACACATAATGCGCTCTATGTCAATCCCTGGACCACATGTGACCAAGGCCGATCCCAGAACGATGTGTTTTGTGGTAAATGCGACTTCGTTCTGAGAGAGTTCTACTTCGTACGCGTTTTGTTCTGCCTGTTTCAATCTTTGTTTCGCTTCCTCATACGCCGGAAGGGCTTTCTGGATGACAGCTCCAAGGGCCAAACGTGAGAGGCGTTTGGTTTCTTGTTCTTTAATGTGTGCCGTGAAACAATCAAGCCGGAATTGTGCTTGAGCCTCTCGAGCACGTGCTGAACGTCCATCTCGTTCCAGTGCGCGTCTTTCTTGAACCGTTGTAGGTATACTTTGATGAGCACTAATTGTACGCGCAGGATGGGGCTTGGTTCCATTCGGACCAGTTCCCTTGGACATCGTCGTACACGCATTGAACTTCTGGTAAGATAAAATTTGAAGCCCAAAAGGGAAAATGTAAACCTGGGCTAACCTGATCTATAACATTGATATGGCGAAATGAGCAGCGTTGTCCGTTGGTGCATTTCCCACCTTGGAATGGGCGACAAACGGCGTTTTCTTCTTGCACAATACGTGAATTGTGGGGAGTGACATACACCGCGAATGTTGCTGAAGATGCGTCTGAAAAACTCACTTCACTGTTCGGAATTCAGGTCAATGGGACGTGTTTTTGGTGTATCCTCTTACGTGGAGTATTTACTATCAGCGGGGGACACCAAAACGCCCTTTTTTCTTTGTCGGGACATTCCACTTGAGGTCGTGGATCTAATCTGGAATATCTTTTGAGTCGTTGAACTATCACTCTCTATCATCAAGAGAGGAACCAGATCGTACCAATGATTACGGTGTAGTAGGGAGAGAGATCTTGGAGTGTAAAAGATGATAGGAGATGAAAAACCTGAAGAAGGCCATACGCGACAGGTCAATGCCTTTGTTTCTACACACCACGAGGCCGATGGAAGTAGGGTTACTGATCAATATAAACGAGGGATCATTACCCCTTTAATCTACCCAAAGTCGAGGCACCCCAACCCCGAGATAATGATACAACCCAATGTCGTTTATCGATACTGAATTTAAAAAATTGTCACATTGAAATCATGGCTTTAGAAATTAGTCCGTTATAAACCCCAAAAAATCCCGACTTAAACACGATTACAGTGGGTAGTTTTCCTTTCCGCCTCCTTCAAGAGAGGTGCCCTGAGCCAATTGCTCATTCCAACAACTATCCAAGTATTCTAAGACGACATTCCACCAATTTCCTCTTTCCTTCCCCTTGTAGATGCTCACATTTCGGCCCCATCCTCTCAAAGCACTTGCAAGCCTACCAGGTACTCCAGGCTCCTGCCCAAGGGTTTGTATGGGAGTCAAATATGTTCGAATAGTAAACACAATGGCGCCAGAGAGAGGGAGACGCCGGAGGGTCTGACGTTCAGAACGCAGCCGTACATTCGCGATGCTCGGGGCTGGCACCAGAACCTCTTGTGGGCCTCGGACACGATGGCCACCATGTATAAAGCTATTTTCAGGTCCGTTAGCACTTGTAGACCAGGCAAGCTCCTCAAAGTCAATTTCTTCTTCATCGTCCAAATTGTGTATCACCTCCGGAACGGTATTGATAGGGCTGGATTGAGGTTTCCTTGGATCGAGGACCTGGAGGCTATAGTTGTTTCTCGCAACTGGTTTTTCGACGGCCAGTCGTTGAAAAAACCGTCCCATACTCATTTCCAGTTTCTCCCTGTCTGTTGGAACAAAGAGTGATAGATCAGATAGCATTCAAATAATAAAATTGAGACGAAGCACATTTCGGGACGTCACCAGTGATATGAATTTCATCCAACGGAAGACCAATCTTATCTTGCATCCTCCAAAAACCTAAATTCACATAAATAAGTTTATTATGTGACACCAATTATCCAAACCTGGTATGCATATTGCTCCCGCTTGAAAATAATACCTTCCGTCTGACCCTGCAGTTGCAATACGCCATATGTTAATTAAACCATTTTGTCCTTGCAAAAGCCATAAAGCAACCTTCAATCATTAATGCCAAGTCTTCTTGGATACTATTCGTAATAATTGTTATGGATGAATATGAAGGATAAATCATGAGCCTCACATGAGCGCCGCAACCTCCAATGCTCGCTCTGCAGCACGAGATTCATCCGTATTTAGTGGAATATCATAGGTCGCGCTGAGCGGTATTATTGTAATAGTTCTAATTGGTCGGGCCCCCTCCCAGCCGTATTTTGAACTGATAGCATCAGGAGAGTCGTCAAGGTGCCTGGAAACCTTAAACGTGGTCGGATATCGTCGAGAGAGATATTCTGCAAGTTCATGGACAACTTCAACGGCTGTCCATGGGTAAATATATATGCGTCAGCCATACAAATGCCGCTAAGACGTACCAGCAGTGGCGCCCGATTCCACTACTCCCGGATTGTCGGGTAAAACACAAATAGCTCCCATACCTCGAGTTCTGATCCGGTGTGCGCGTATTCGATGGTAAATTTCGAATTGATTGTCAAGCTATCAATGTAATATTTATCATATAAAGATATGACGTCAAATCAACATACTTACCTCAATCCATTCGTCCCAGGGCATAGATCGTATACCCATCGTAACGCTTGGAAGAACAAGTGAGAAAGTATGGAGAAATTACCAAAGGCCGCAATTCACTGGTGCTCACCCCATTTAAATGGCCTGTATGGAATTGGCTTCATATCTACAACCTCCAACGGACACGGTGATATGGAGGGACGTGTAAATTGAACAGGGGTCCATGCTGCAATGTTCTTCGGTATTGGCTGCTGACAAGAAATGGAGGCTCAACATACAACCAAGTTGACGATTAGGAGGATAATAATTCCTGTTTCCCAAAGCTGCCTTGGGTGGTGGGTCGTTTTTCCAAAGGTGGTGGTTCTTGAGGTGAACAATGGCTATTGTTGCCAGTAACAGAATGGCAGAACAAATGACGAGTCTTACGGTATCGTCCGTTGATTGAGGCGGCCACGAAAGCCCCCTTCGTATTAGACTGAAGAATTCCATAAGCCAGTAGGTAGAAAATTTGCCTCAAGGTGGATGGTGACGTGAAGGATGTCTGTGGTATTAGAGTGGAGTCGGTCTTTCCAGGGCCGACAAATGTTCTGTGTGAGCATGAGAAGGATGCCGGTCCCAGCAGTTCCCGCATCCCGTGGTATCGAATTCTCTGAGGATTCAAGAGCATTGAAGGTTTTACGAAGTCTCACAGTTGGTCTAGCTGTAATATTCTTTTAACACTGGGGCATATGAGGAGGCCAGAAGTTCATTCTGAAAGCCTATTGAAAAAGTTAAAATCGTCTGGTGTAATGTAACAGAAAGCCTAAAGTTATATTCAACCGACGATTGAATATTGAGTGCTTTCACCTATAACTTTGATAAGCCGTTAGCTAGTCGTTCTGTGAGGACCGAGGGTACGTTTACTCACATCGACTACTCCTGTATGTGGTCTGCGACCTATGGATGTTTGCAAGCCACCACGGTACATGCAAAAATAAATTGCAGAAAAGTCTGAAAAGATCGCGGCTTGTGGCTGCGTTGGTGTAGCACTAGTCGAGCCAATTCCCCAACATTGACGATTGTGAATTCCAACATTGGTGATCGTGGAGGGGTACATTTACATAACAAAAAGAAGGGGAGAAGCAAATGTATACATCTATACTTGATACATCATATATATATACAGCACGGAAGTCTTTATTATTCGTGGACCTCCTTCATGACTCGCCAACTGATCACAAGGGGTAGTGTTCTTTCCCAGCACCCTCAGCAGTTACTCCTTGTGCCAGTTGTTCATCGCAGCAGGCATCCAGATATCCCAACAGGGCATCCCACCAATTACCTCTCTCTTTCCCCTTGTAAATTCCTATATCCCTACCCCACCCTCTCAAGGCGCTTGCGAGCCTACCAGGTACTCCGGGCTCACGCCCCAGGTCTTCCATAGGAGTCAAATAAGTTCGAATAGTAAATACAATGGCACCAGATCGAGGTAGTCGTCGAAGGGTCTGACGTTCAGAACGCAACCGGAGGTCTGCAACACCTGGAGTTGGACGAGAGGGTTTTCGATGACCGTGAATGAAATCATCTTCTGGTCCATTGGTACTCTCAGACCAGGCAAGTTCCTCTGGGTCTACTTCTTTATCCTCACGAATACTTACATTGGTATCAATGGAATTTGTTTCACTCTTTGGTTCGATGACTTGGAAGAAATAATTGTTCCTCACAACTGGCTTGTCGACAGTCATTCGTTGGAAAAAACGCTCCATACTCATTTCGAGTTTCTCTTTATCTAATAATCCAATATTGACCAGTTAAGTGGTTTTCTAAGATAAGATTTAAATCAACCCACATCTAGGAACGTCACCAGTAATATGAATTTGGTCCAGGGGAAGACCAATCTTGTCTTGCATCCTCCAAAACCCTAAGTTTATTTTGAGCAACACATGTGTAAATCATACGTATACACTTACCGGGTACGCATATAGCGCCTGCCTGAAAGTAATACTTTCCATCCAAACCTACAACCGTGCCCATCAACTGAAGCTCCTCCATCCCCACAAGATCAGTACAAACCTTCTACCATCAGTGCTAAGTCTTCTTGGATACTGGTTACCCAATGAGTATTTCGACCACAGAAATCAAGAAGAGGACCTTACATGAGAGCTGCAACTTCTAATGCTCTCACCGCGGCCCCAGGTTCCTCTACACTCAATGGAACATCATATGTCACGTTTAATGGCACCACCGTGATAGTTTTGATAGGCTGAGCTCCCTCCCATCCAAACGTCGAGTCCGTGGTATTAGAGTGTCTGGTTACACTGAACGTGGTGGGATATCGTCGAGAGAGATATTCTACGAGTTCATGAACTAACTCAACAGCTGGCCTGAAAGTTACGGCATGTAAATGGAAAGCATGACATGTCGACGCACCAGCGGCTGCACCAGACTGCACCACTCCAGTGTTATCAGGCATCACGCGAATAACACCCTCCCCTCGAGTTCTAATGCGATGTGCGCGTATCCGGTGATAAGCTTCATATTGGTTATCAAGCTATAGGTATAGATATCGCCTCTAAGACAACATGGCAATAAATTTCCATCTTACCTCAATCCACTCGTCCCAAGGCATGGATCGTATGCCCATCGTAACGCTTAGAAGAGGGAATGTCGGATATTGTGGGTGCAAGTATCTGAGATGACATACTGGTATTCGCCCCATCTAAAGGGCCTGTATGGAATTGGCTTGATGTTTCCAACTTCTGACGGATATGATGATATCGGGGGGTATGTAAAGTGACTAGGAGTCCATGCTACAACAATCCTTAGTATCGAATAAGCTAGGAGATAAGTACTCGCATACAGCCAGGTGGACGATTCTTGTTGGAGTTAGACATTCTGTTCGCCCGAGGTGCCGAATTTTCCTTAGAAGATGGGGTATTGCTTTGAAGGCGGCGGGCCTTGAGATACACAAAGGCCATTGTCGCTACCAGCAAAGCGACCGGACAGGCAGTAGGTCCTACGAGGTTGGCTATTGGTAGGAGAAGCCATAGCTCTCTAATTGACTTTCGCATTTCACTGAAGATCTCCATGTCCAAAGTATAAACGTCCTGGCACGTTCAAGAACTTCTGGGGGGATTAAGCCCAAAGTCAATGGAATAGGGATCCAAGGACAGGCCATGTGAAGAATGCCGGATCGGATGGTCACGAGAGCGCTTCGTGGTCGACATGAGTCCTTCTCCTTGACGTCGCCAAATTCGACTCGCCGTTGGGTCCTCTCCTAAGTTAATTCCTTAGACTGTTGAAAGATATGATTTTTTTCTGCACCAGACATTGTGATGGAACCTGACCTGACTTACGACACTAACAACGCCTTCAAACGTACTTGGCCCAGTCAAATGTTTCATTTACTAGTCTTCGGATAGAAACGACCCCCAGCCCCAGCCCGTTTTCAACGAGTTGCTTTTCGCTAGCTTTTTAGGCCACGGTCGGCCTAAGATTAGGGAGGGAAAGATACCGCAAAAGATGAAGCCAATCAACAAATTGTGGCTGTACACTCAAGTTGATGGTCATTTCGGGACGCGACTTACTACCTCCAGCAATTGTAGAACAAAATGATATACTTAATCAACTTAGAGATACAGAACTATACCAATACATGCATAGTGCAACTTCTTTTCAGTCAGGTCTATATCCTAATTTGCGTAGTGTTAACATTACTTTCTTCACGCAGAAGGGTTTCGGGGAAATTGGGTAATCTGGGTCGAGGCCCCAATCAGAGTAAAACGATGGGTCAGTAGTGCGGGGCCAGTATCAACATTCAGCTGGTAGGATCCGCTGTGGATCCATAGACTACCAGTCTCATCCGCGCGGGCCAACGACCCTAAAGTGACGGACAACGTTGTTCGCCCCACACTTCCAGCCCTAATCTGATGCACGCGAGAGTATGATACAAGTTGTTTGTTGGGATGTGGGGCAGGCCCGGCAGTTCCGTTGACGAAGAGAAGGGCGACATAGTCGGAAGTGACCTTGCCCGTGTTGTGTATGTTGATGTTAAACGAATCGAAAGGAGCCAGGTCGAGGGGGCGGCCTTTAGGGGCGGCCCTCAGTAGTTGGGCAATATTGTATTGGGCAGGAGGCGTTCCAGCCCAACTGGCGGAGAATGTGGTGAAGTGGAGGCCGTGTCCAAATTCATAGACGGGGGCATTTTGGTACCACTTGTACGTACGTCCAGGATTAGTATCACTGGGCTGCACTGTCATATCCGTCATCGCGACCTGGTCGGCGTATTCAGCAGGGTACTGCGTAATTGGGAGTCGTCCACTTGGAGAAGTTTTCCCGCTAATGATATCAAACAATGCTGTTCCGCCACTCTGTCCAGGATAGCCGGCCCAGATGATTGCATTGACCTGTTCCATAATGTAAGAGTTACACAATGCACTAGGATTGAAGAAAAATCACATACCTTACTGCTTCCCTTTAATGCAGTGCTATCTGCCTGGCCTCCACCAAATTGTACCACAATGAGCGGCTTCCCGACGTCCTGAAGTGCCGTCAACAAATCCAATTGAGCCCCCGGCCAGACAAGAGTGGTACGATCAGTGCCTTCCCTTTCCACCACTTCATCAAGACCACCAGCAAATACAACGACATCCGCCGCTTGAGCAGCTGCAATGGCAGCTGGGAACCCTGCTGCTGACGTATCACGGACCGTGCTCAAACCTGGCACAAGCGTGGTCTCAAAGCCGGCATCTGTTGCCCCTTGGAAAGGGCTCACAATGAAGGGAGCAACCCCGAAATAGTTTCCCTGCAGCAGCGTTGTCGAATTAGCCACAGGTCCAACTACAGCCACCTTCTTCACACTCTTTTTAAGTGGTAACAGTCCATCATTTTTGAGAAGTACGATTCCCTCCACAGCCGCTTTGTGGGCAAGAGCTTGTGCTTCTGGTGTGTTGATATCCGACCAATCAAGTTGTCGGTAGGGTTGGACATCGGCCGGGTCAAAATAACCTAGACTAAATGCGAACATCAGAACATCATCAAGAATCAAAGTAGAATATGCGCACCGGACAAGCGACGTGTATTGACGGATCAGTGCCTTTTCCAAGTCATCTCGGGTTATCAACGACTGATTGAACGCGTCGGGGAGATGTTCGGAATAAGCAGTACCGCAATCAACGTCTGTACCAGCCTTGAGCGCATCAGCCACTGCTTCGGGGAAGGTGGACGTAAAGTGATGACTATTGAAAATATCGTCGACTGCATCACAGTCGGATGTGACCCATCGGTCGTCGTCGAATCCCCAAAAATCTCTCAAGATCGTTTGGAGCAGGTAGGAATTAGCGCAAGAAGGGACTCCATTTACAGCATTGTAGCTGCACATCACCGATGCGACTTTCGCATCTCTGACACAGCTTTGGAATGGCGGCAGGTAATATTCGCTGAGGTCCTGAAGGGTCACCTTCGCATCAAACGAGTTACGTATATTACCCTCCCAATTTTCGAGGTCGTAGGCGGCATAATGTTTGCAATCCGCAATAATTTTGAAGTATGGTTTAGGATCGATACCCCCTTGTAACCCATCGATAAGATTGAGCACATATTGTGAGATGTGGAACGGATCCTCCCCGGGAGTCTCCTGCCCCCTGCCCCAACGTGGATCTTTAAAGGGGTTAATGTTAGGGGTGAAGAAATCGATTCCCGCACGACCAAAATTATTGAATGCTCGAGCTTCTGTACTAATTATAGTAGCAACAGCTTTAATGAGAGGGTCGTCGAATGCAGCACCCAATATGATCGGTTGAGGGAAAGATGTAGCAAAGCTAAAGTTTCCGCTGGCGGCAAAAGTGACTCCTGGACTTAAGGCGACACCATGCTAATGTGACCTATCAGATCCGAACTATAAGCATATTGATAATCAAACTGACCAGTGCTTCTGACCACCATTGGTAACTAGGAAGACCAAGGCGAGGGACGCCGGGCGACAAATTTACTGTATTGGCCATGAGTTCCTCGACGGTGAAGAGAGACACCACGGCTCGTGCTCTTGTGGCAGGATCCTTTGTGGTGTCACAGACAGTATTGTTCTTCAGCGGTCCATTGGCACAATCAGGAAACGAATAAACAAGGCCGTGTACGGGAGAAACTCCTAGAACGAAAAGCAACAGGACTAGGTAGTTCATCATAGCGACTTGTTAAACTATACTATGCGCATGAAGTCCGCCTTTTAGGATAGGACGTACACACCAAAGAAGTTCATCCTCTATGGGAAACGAGAACCGGCTATTAGGTAGAGACTACCGTCTTTATGCCCAGGACCATGCGGTTCGAAGCAGCCCACGAAGTCCTGGGGTATGAATAGCCTAGGACGCTGCATTCGAAATTGTAGAAGCTAGGAAAAGTGCTTCATCCTACATGATTACCCGTTATAAAAATACCTAAGAGAAAATTTGTCCTTACCCGTGTATGTTTTTATTTGAGATCATGAGGCGTAGACCTCACGCGGACTATTTCGCTCCACTGTGGAAAGTGGATATCGAAGGCACAATATCGCATTTTTTGACACTGTGGCGCACGGCAGTAGTATTGTGACTCACAAGAACAAGTCAATCCAAGTTATGTTTGCTCCATGTTTGGTTGATTCCCGAGGGAACTTGAATCGTGTATACATCTCTGTCTTTCAACAAGAGTTCTATGTACATTCCTACGGGACTCCTAGGACGCCAAATCAGCCTTTTATTGCAGTGCGTACATATAGCAGACCACAGTCATTTTATCCTTTCTCGACTCCGCGCCAGGGATACCACACTTACGTTAGGAAAGCCACCGCAATAGACTAGAAAAATGCTACATATTTCTGGATTGCTCTATCAATGACGGGGCCTTCAACTCAACCCATAAGAACATCACTTTTCGAATGCCTGTCTACATAGAATCTCCGACTTCGGTCCACTATCCCGTTAATACAGCCGGCTTCGAAGTCCCCTCTATATTCGCTCCCTCAAACCCCCTAAAAATATTCCTAGATCGATGACCGGACAACCCTACTTTGCCAAGCTTGTTTATACGAGTATAACCCTTGACCTTGTGCTACATGGATGGTTCATCATCGAATATTCGTTTCGAAACTCGATTCGCGCTTTTCGGGTTATCAAGTTCATAATCTCGTAAAGATAAACTCATGCAGGCCGACTTACTGTTCATTCACCGAGTTAATGTTTGATGTACAAGACTTCCCGATACGCGAGATCTGGATGTCCTTTCAACTAGCCTTCAATAACCCCCTTCCCTGCTTCTCTTACATGATAGGCTCTTTATGGCTTACCTTGTATGCTCCACCTTTCTGATATCAGTACCCCAAATCATGATACATACAACGCCAACCGAAAAGGATCGGGCTCACAGGACCATCGTTACATACATTGGTGGCTGAAGGACAACATCTAGGCAATTTCTTGGCAGGCGTAATTCTCGTTTGGATTGGTGTGCGATCTAGCCCTCCATTCAATGTCACTAGGTAGTCACAACTTGTGCTTATAAGCCAGTTCAGACTCACATAGCAAAGCACATCACCATGCCCAACTTCTTCGTCTCTCGTAACAAAAAACTTCAATCCGTCGCCTCCCTACTTCCAGGAGACGTTATGGTCTACAGTATGCAGGATTGTGTTGTTAGGATTCAAAATCCTGCAGACCTCAGCCGCGGAGGCACTGGCGACTTCCGCGCCTCAATGATCCCTCCTCAAACCTTTAATCACACGGTGTATGTCCATCAAACATCTTGCTCCCCGTTAGATTTTCGTTCATGGCCGCCGTTTTAGAGCCCAAGTTGACGCAACCATCAACGACTATGATAACATCAACAAGAGAAATATACCTCTCTGGCTCAACGGGGATTACGCTTTACGCTATGCCGGAATAGACAAGCGCCTTAAAGATGTTGAGAGGATGGTACCTCAAGCTGGCCTATCGGCCAATGGCAGCCTTGTCACTATCATATTACCCACTGCATTTGCCAGTGGCGTCCGTCGTATTGAAGCATCTGCGGCATGCCGTGAGGCTCAGGTTCGGGCAGGTTCGTCCGTTGCGGCGTTCGGATTAAATGGGACAGTGGCGTCGGGGCAGATAGTCGGGGCTACAGTGACTGCCGTGACTACAGCTTTGGCTGGTAATCGTTTCTTACCCTTTCCTAAGGGCGAAGTCAACTCTACAGAATTTCATTGCCTGATAGATATCAAGAGTGGGGACATATCCTCTCTCATTGGCACAAACATTGGCCCGACGAAGTAATTTTTATGAGCAGTAGGAGTGTACGTCTACCCATAACATCTACTCCAATGAAGTTCCGATCTTCTCCCCCCTCATGCCACTTTTCCTTTGTAGTTTTTTGTAGTCCTGAATCTCGACTTGATCTTTGTACATGAGCACAATCATTGATTTCTATCCATGGTATCCAGCATCTGCGCATTGTAGCCTGCATGGATGAAAAAAACAAAGATACCACTCCAACGCGCTTATTATCTATTTACATGGTAATTCCGATCATGGTGATATTTTTGCTCGCAAAATTATTTGCAGTCCCCACCAGAACATCTGTCAAAGCTCCTTTAACACTGAGCGCTGGGAGAGCGTTTGCTGTGAGTCCCAGAACAATAGCAACGAGACCTATAACATATGTTGTAGCCTGAGACACAACAAACATGTGAGCGGACAAATTCGAGAAAGATTGAGCTACATACCATTGGTGATCCCGAAAGTGTCATGGTTGGCTGAAGTAGATATACCACTGACTGCTGGATTTTATATCCGTACACTAAGAACATTCACCCTAGGTGCAAAAAAGTCAACTAAGGGTCATTATTTGAGCCTGATACCATGACGTCAAAAATATTGTAATCAGTAACTGTAATTGCAGAAGGGACGCATCTAGGGCTTGAGTTAGATATATCCACACCACTGTCTTCATTGCCCAACTCTCCCTCAATAAACCTGGCACATAAATTGAGGGTGTCAGATGGTGTCAGACGTACACAAATCCTTCAAATGTTGCTTTCCAACGAGCTCCGTCCTCTGAAATCCAACTCAAGAAGGGAGGCGAGGTGATAGGTTAGAAAATAGGGAGTGATACACTATACATGCATATTCCATGTAAATGGCTTTGAAAGAAAGTGGAACATGCGTTGCATGTGCCGTGCCTGATTCTGAAAAAAAATCTACTTACCGGTGTCTGTTATTGCGTCAAGTGCTTAGCTTTTAGGGATATACTTAGTGCATCAAGTTAAAAATATCAATACCTTA